>JAECMU010233468.1:0-13042 GCA_016106625.1 Dracogyra subfuscus | reverse complement strand
GTAATGGCTGACTGGAATTAAAGTTGCCTGTACAGTTTACAAAAACATGTTATATAAAGCTTGAGATTATATGATAAAGAGATTATTACCCTCGCATAATACAATTTTTATTCCTAATATATGATATTGACGATACCGAAAAACACTCTGGTAATAACCTCTATAGATTATATGATATTGCTCAGTCAAATAGTTATAACCGATACAGGACCTAACCTATTGTTCATGACTTATTCTGAGGGCCATGCAAGTAGAATATTTTGAAACACAAATGTACATATGTAACACAGCAATTACAGATGTGCATTATGTTTGTAATTTTCAATTTTAAAATTTTATAATTTATGTGTTATCCTTAGATCATTACCAATGTCAGGGAGGCATTGAGAGCTCTGAAAGAATTGTGTGTAAATGAATGAATGTTTAACGACACCCCAGCATGAACAATACATCGGCTATTGGGTGTCAAACTACATGTATGGTAAATGGAAACAGTAGTATCAACATAAAAATGAGAGCTAAGAATGCACTGGCTTTACCTGCCTAGGTGGCCTAGCGGTTAAGTCGCCGGACAACAGGCTGGTAGGTACTGGGTTCGCAGCCCGGTACCTGCTCCCACCCAGAGCGAGTTTTTAAGGACTCATTGGGTAGGTGTATGGCCGCTACACCCTCTTTTCTCTTTCACTAACAATAACAACTAACCCACTAATTTATATTCTGTCCTGGACAGACAGCTCAGATAGCTGAGGTGTGTGCCCAAGACAGGCGTGCGCTATAACAGCTTGCTCTGAATGTGCACGTTAAACAATATTGAAAATGCACTGGCTGTCTTACAATTGTTCAAATGTATTTTACTTAATGACACCACTAGAGCACATTGATTTATTAATCATCAGCTATTGGACGTCAAACATTTGGTAATTCTGGCATATAATCTTAGAATTGAAACCGGATCTTTTATATGCATTTTGCCACAGACAGGAAAGCACATACCACGACCTTTGACCAGTTGTGGTGCAATGGTTGGAACAAGAAAAAAATCCAATCAGTTAAATGGATCCGCTGAGGTGGTTCGATCCTGCAATGCAAGCACTTGAGGTGAGCACTCCACCGACTGAGTTAAATCGTGCCCCCCTCCCCCCCACCTCCCCATAAATAAATGCTTACCTAGGTGGAAAGGAGGAGAGAAGACAAAAGGACACGACGAGGTGATGTAAGTTCTTCAAGCGACCGATATCGTCTGGTAGTTCCTTCAGCGGGTTGTTCCGTAACTTGAGAACTTCTAAGTTTTCGATAAGCATTATTTCTGGTGGCAAAATCTGTATTGTTGAAGTAAATAAATAAATAAATAAATAAATAATTAAATTTAAAAAAATAATATTAATTAAAACACATTGTTATGCAGGAAGTGTACAATCATATCATTTTATTTTAACTTATTTTATTTTTTATTTTTTTTGTTTAACAATGCACTCAACACATTATAAGTATGGTTATATCGGCGTCGGACATATGGGTAGGTCGAGAAAAAACCCAGTGGTTAGCTGACGGGGATCGATCCTAGACTGACCATGCATCAGACGGGCACTGTACCACTGGGCTATGCTGCCCGCTAACTTATTTTTGTGTTTATATCCAATTAAGGTTCAAGCACGCTATCCCTCAGCTATCAGGGCTGGCTGTCCAGGACAATGGGTTAGTTGTTAGTGGTTGGTGAGAGAGAAGAGGATGTACACCTACCAAATGAGTGGTTAAAACTATAGCTCTGGCATTGGGCTGCGAACCCTGTACCTACCAGCCTTATGTCCGATGGCTTAACCACAACCCCACTGAGTGTGTACAATACTTGTAATGCAAACTGACAATAACTACAATCTGGCACTTTGTCAACTGACAAAAGAAACATAAAATGTGATATTTTAGGTGGTCATGAGAAATAGAAAGAAGCACACTGGAATTTTGTAGTTGTGATTTAAAGCTAAGTAACATTAAAAAAAAAAAGTTTCTTTTTTAATTAATTTGATAAGACATAATTTATATAATAAAAAACTTACACAGTCTCAATAATCTACCTGACATATGTTTTATACGATACTGAGTTTGCTGTTGATACAATAATTAACTAATAGGCATTAAAAAAAATAATAAAAAGGAACCCCCCCCAAAAAAAAAAAAAAAAAATATAATAATACAAAATGTAATTTAAAAAATCGCCAAAAGGAAGTACAGGCCTGTAACTAGGATTCTGAGGGGTGTGTGTGTCATTTAGGCTTATGGTGAGGCCACAGATGAGAGCGCGAAGCACCCAATGTTTTTAGGGGGGTCCAGACCGACCCCCTATTGGCTACAGGCCTAAAGTACTGACTCACCTGGAAGTCATTGAAGGAGATATTCAGGTACACCAAGGTGATCAACAGAGGTGTGATATCCGGCAGCTCGCAAATAAATTGAGCCTGTAAGCAAAGAAGATTTTACGTCAAATGAAAATCTTGTCAAATGTAAAACATGTAAAATGTATAAAAAGAAAGAAGAGAAAAAAAGATGTACGCTGTCCTGTTTTAACACCACAGAACTGATGGATGTCAAAATCACTGTGTATCAAATACAGTTAAATTAATGTAAAATGCCTAAGATACAAACATTCCTAATATACAATACTAAAGACAGCAAGACCATATTATGTGCTCCCCTGCTTGCAAAGAATGTAAAATAAACTTTCTTGCTGCTATACCACTGACTCAGTACCTTGATCTTCATCAAGGAAGGCTAGACGAAACTCTATGTAATGTTTTGGCAATCATCGACAACCAAAAGGTCGCAAGCTACTGTATCTAAAATACTCATTGTCCCCCCTAAATCTGATTCCACTGAGCTCTAGTTTGGATTATTCTTGAGTCCAGTAATCACATTAAACTTACACGTTGTTGACAACTTTGCTCTTTGTCACAACAAGAAAGTACAATGCAGGTTCATTTCGCATAGGGGTGTCGGATTGTTTTGTGTAGCATTGGTACTGGTTAACATGTAAGTTTAATGTCATAACTGGACTTGCATTACACAGTTTCCTTTAGTCTTCAGGGTATAATCTACTATACATTTTGGGGCCGATGAAAGTCCCCATTCCCCTAACGAATATTCCCAATCCAATACCAAACTTTTCCCAATTACAACCCAACAGTTTCCCAATTAGGATTTCCAAAGTTGCTAATTTAAATAAGGAAACGGCTGTTTTTACGATACTGCTTTAATGGGTTGTGATAACTTTTTTCAACAATAGCCTATAGCAAACCGATTGAGGCAAACAATAAACTACTCCCCAGTTGTAAGTTTTAGGCGAGTATGAGGCGCATGTGAGTCGCTACTCGCCTCTCACAGAGAGGCCTGGTATTGGTGATGATTATTTTTGAAAATCCCCTTTTTTGTATTTGAAACGTTATTTTTTCCCAATTGACCAAAAAGGGACCCTTAAAACATTGTCTAGATTATACCCTTGTCTTCCTCTACATATCGGTATCAATATGGGGAGGACCGGAGGCGAGTCGAGCCAGGGTCTGGCAAGTGTAGCAAAGACACCACGATGTACAGGCTCCCCTTTTGTTGAGGGATGGGATGGTGGTGGTGGGGGGGGGGGAGGTATAGGGGGAGGATTCTGTGTTTTGTCCGAATTAAATGAAAGAGCCTGAACATTGTTAACATCTGCATTTATTATATCAGCACTATACTGCCAAACAGCTATATAGGGTTGTGAATGGATTACTACACATTTTCACATGGATTACAAATAATATTGTGGGTAAGAGAACAATGAAAATATATCATGAAAAGGGTTCGAACAAGATCATTGTTCCAGAATATCTCTGTGGTTTTTTTACCAAACTTGAGGATATGCTCCAACACTGGGGGAGCAGCCCTCTCCCCTCGTCTCGTACGATTATGTTGACATAAATATTATGGGTCTGTAATTGTTACGTGTTATCAATATCAAGCTATGTTCCACTCCTTACCATGGGATTCTTACCTTAAGACTGAGCACTGTGCCACCGTTGGCCAAAGAATCAAGTATAGCCAGTTCACAGGGACTAATCACTTCTTCACTGGGACACGCTGAAAAATAATTTATCAACAGCATTTTTGTTTTTGTTGCAACTTGAAATATCTGGTGAGTTTTCTTTTCAACCTTTTGTTTTTAGAGAGAACTATATACTACTATATACATGTACTATACAGAGGATTCGTGATGAGTATTTTTTAATATGGAAAATGTCAACCGAGTCTATGTTAATCGGTATTTGTTGAGGCTCTGCCGACATTGTCAAAAGACAGGCCAAGGAAAGGAAAACATAATTTTCACACTGGTCCGAGATATGCATTTTTCTTCACTATCAGTTTTCAACTATAAACAATCACTGGACACCACTACTTACATCAAATAGCCAATAATTAATAAATCAATGTGCTCTAGTGGTGTCCTTAAACGAAACAAACTTTATTCCACTACTTACTGAACGGTGAAGCAGATCTTTCTGAACCCTGGAAATATGTTTTGGGAGCCTGCACCACAACATCTTTGCCTGGAAGCTCAGCTGATCTAAATTTGAATAAAAATAGAATACCTGGTTACTAGTATACTACTTTTTGATATCGTTGTTATTTGGCGAGGTTTAGATAATGGGGTAACAGGCATGCTTCAACGAGCCTGTTACACCATTATCGAACCGAGCCAAATAACAACGATATCAAAACGTAGTAACCTGGTATTTTTTTTTATCATGCAACCCTTTTTAACCATACTTGACTGTTTTTCATAAAAAAATAAACACACTATTTCCCCACTAACAGCTGCTGGCGTAAATACGTCACAGACATACGTCACAGACATCAGGTGAAATCAACTTCCATGATCATGCGCAGATACTTTCCACTATCGATGTGTCGTATACATCGACGAGAAACTACTTGTTTTGTCATTTAAAGGTTTAATTTAAAGCGGGACATTTGAAAAATAAAAAAGTATTCTAATGGTACGGTAAATATAACAGGTTTATTTATGTAGTTCAAAATTGATTTGCTGGAAATTAATGTTCGTTAAATTAAGTGGCATGTAGACTTTCCATGTGCAGAATTCATTTCCTAATGACTAGATAACACATACATGTTATCAGGCAATGACTATTTATCCTGCAACCAGTGTTCCTACTGGCCTGTTATGATGACCTGTTAAAGCAAAGTCATAACATGCTAGTAGCATGTTATGACTTTTGACATCACGTACAAAGGGAACTAGCATGTTGTGAGGTCACGTACAAACGTTACCGAAAGGTTTAAGGAAATTGCTGACCATGTACAAGTTTGTTAAAACAGTGATAAAAATACTTGTCCACTCCAAAATTCGTTGGGTTGCAGGATAAAGATAATAACCAGTTAATGACGCTTGATATCGGCTTTATCCTGTTCAGGACAAATGCGAAATTCCGCTTGGCAAGCCTCGCGGAATTCCCCATTCTTACCTTCACAGGATAAAGCCGATATCAAGCGTCATTAACTAGTTATTCTCTGTATAATACTTCAGATTATCATGTAGGTGTTAGTAGGTAACTGGAAGCTTGGTTGCATGATAAAAATAGAAATGAATATTACAATGCTATACATGTACATAGCAGTTTGTTATTAAAGTAGTGTTGGAAATAGAATAAAACTGATTTTCATTAATTATGTCTTTCATATTAATTAAACTGACAAGTAAATATTTTATAAACATCTATTTAATGATACACAACCTAATTTAGCATGTACTTGTCTGGGTTCTCATTGATGTACAAGGTGATATATACTCTTGAAATTAAAAGAAACCTGTCAGTAAACAGGTGATTTGTACTCTTTATTAGAACAGACTATAAAATAAATGATCGACATGTGGTCCTTAACACTGACCTAAATATCACTTAGATATGTTGTGGTGTAACATTATTAATTGTGTTCCTCCGTCTCTTGCTCACAACATTAAAATGCATTTTTAAAGGGACATTCCTGACTTTGCTGCATTGTAAGATGTTTCCGACTAATAAAATATTTCTACGATTAAAGTTACATATTAAATATATTTTCTCATTTAGAATATCAGTGTCAGTATATTCAATGTGTTTCTAGTCGTCTTAATATTTGTAAGAAGCCCAAACTGGATTTTGCCTTCAAATAATTTTGTATGTACGAAAAAATATATTTTTGGATATAAAATAAAATTTAACCTACTACAAATATTAAAACGATTAGAAACACGTTTAATATAAAGCCACTAATATATATATTTGATATTTAATTACAATCGTTAAAAAGTCTCTGTTAGTCAATAACATCTTAAAGATTGCAGCAAACTCAGGAATGTCCCTTTAAAGTGCATTCATCACCAATGTACAACTTTCATATAAGTTTTGTAACAGTTTCAGTTGTGTGTAACACCACCCACTCCACAAAAACATAATTATATAGTCTTAAGAGAGGAAACACAATCAGAGAATCCTACTGTGCAACCACCTCAGATAAGCCAAATGTTCATTACTGCCTGAAGGTCACTTACTGCCTGAAGGTCACTTACTGCCTGAAGGTCACTTACTGCCTGAAGTAGACTTACTGCCTGAAGTTGACTTACTGCCTTGAGCTGACTTGTTGCCTAAAAATCACTTACTGCCTGAAGTTGACATACTGCCTGAAGTTGACATACTGCCTGAAGTTGACTTACTGCCTTGAGCTGACTTGTTGCCTAAAAATCACTTACTGCCTAAAAATCACTTACTGCCTGAAGTTGATTTAATTACTGCCTGAAGTAGACTTATTGCCTGAGGCTGACTTACTGCCTGAAGTTCACTTACTGCCTGAAGTTCAATTACTGCCTGAAGTTCACTTACTGCCTGCTCTTTGTTTCAAAGGTAAGCCTCTCTGTGCGGTCGTCCTCATACAGGATGATCTCGGTGTGTGGCGCAGTCTCATCTCGGTACGACGGACTGTACTTCGGCATCGGCTTGATCACCGACCGCACGTCCGTGTTGAGCAGCTCACGCACGTGAGTCTTGATCATCGATGCCATCTCTATCAACAACTGATGCTGCGGTATTCGAGGCTCAGCGGGAGGAAGAACTTAAAGGACAAAATGTATGAATTAAGGACAGATATTACAGGACTTCAGATATACATACACATGAATAATTTTTACTTTTAAAGTTTCTGATGGGTTCCCATGATCACAAAGCACAAAAACGAAAAAGTGTTTTCTATGAAATTTGAAATCCTATATGGCCTGATATTATGATAATTATTATGTTGTGTTATGTCATGATGACTAGTAAACATTCATGTTCAGTTGTTTAGTGAAAGTTATTGCTGCAGTCACCTTCTATAGACTTTAGTGGGTCTAAACCCCTCCCTTCTCAAGAAGATTTTCTCGGGAAGCATGTCTTGACTCACCACACACACACCCCCACCATTATCAATTTTACTTGCTAAGTACAGTCTAGACCCTGCCCTTATAAAATTCCTGCACACACACACTTTCTTTACTGCTGGGAATCAGTTGGGAAGTTTACCACTGATCACCAGTTACAATTTATTTACACCAACCGATCCACTTTCCATTATGCGATTGAATAGAAATATATGAAATATATGAAAGATGTGAAGGATTTTAAAGGGACATACCCTAGTTTCAATTCATGAAAATTAACATTAAGTTTAGACCCTAGTTTCAATTCATGAAAATTAACATTAAGTTTAGTTTAATTTACAAACCTGTAACACATTTTTATAAAGTTACAATTGAGTGAAACATGAGTCTTTGACTTTGAAATGGTGAAATACCCTCTAAAATAGAATAAAACTCGACTACATAACTGTTACTTCTCAGAGGCACGTGCCTTTTTAAAATTATGAGAAATGCATTTTGTGATATTAAAAAACATCAGGATGACCAAAAACACTTCGAATGTACGGAAATGGATACTTTAAACAATAAAATTTAAGTAAAGTATGATTTCAGTTATCAAAACACGCCTCTAATAGTAAAAACTATTTCTTAGTGTTTAAAAACTAGGGTATATGTCCCTTTAAGTTTTAGGACCAAGCACCTATAATATTGTCAAGTACACTGAGATTGACTATACAAATAACCAATCTTACCCAGTGGTATAGCGAGGGTTGCCAGTGCCCGGAGCAAGGCAAGTATTGCACCCCCTTAATTACCAGCTAGTGCAGCGTTAGCACTCCCCGAGTCCATTCCACCAGCCTAGGATTTTGTGCCCAGGGCACCTGCCCCGCTGGCCCCGCCCATGCTACACCACTGATTTTAACTAAGGTTATTACCTATTCAATCTTATATTTCTTCAAGTACACAGGAAAACATTCAAATCTCAGAATATTTACCATCAATTCCATCATCTAAACTGCAGTAACAACTGCAGTTAACATTTATAGTGACAATCGATTATGAATGTTTATAATATATATATTAACACATTGGTGGATCAAAACTTATCACTTTTTGACCATAGTCAATCACTAAAACAATTTGCACTACAGGGAACACTTTGTTTAAAAAAAATTGATTAGCAGTATTTCTAGTCAATTCAAAATTGATTAGCAATTACTGCTTAATGTTTAAAAAAAGAAAAAAAAAGGTTCATTTAATAACGCAAATATGGTTAAGGTCCACACAGATATTGGAAGGAGAAAACTTGCTGTCACCACCTCATGGGCTACTCTTTTTGATTAGCAGCCAGGGATCCTTTATATGCACCATCCCACAGACAGGGTAGTACATACCATGGCCTTTGATATACCATGAGGCACTGGCTGGAATGTTAAATAACCCAATGGGCCCACTGGTGGAGATCGATCCCAGACCGACTGTGCATCAAGCGTTTGCTTTACCACTGGTCTACATCCCGTCCCGCCGAGACAGAAGAATTCACTCATAAAGTAGAGGTGGTAAATATACCTACCTTTTGGATCCATGTGAACGTTGTGAACTGCATTTTGTACTCCTCTCTCAGCCATCAGGTTCTCTGCCAACAACTTAGTCAATTTTTTGTAGTTCTCTCGCGAATACACAGCCTGTTTAGCAACATGCATCGGGATCCTGTTATTCTTGGAAAGTTTATAAAGAAAATGCTCCAATGTAAAAGCTGGAGGTTCGTAATATCTCATATCGTCTGTATCAAAATAATGAACCAAGTCGGGATTCGGCGGCAAATTACGCAGAGGAAATGATTCTGGGCCTCTCGGACGGAATGGCTTGATTAACGCTTTTCCATCAACGTATGTACCCAGTGCAGTCCTTCCTCTATACAGCGGGTCCAAAATGAACTTCATTTCATCGCGTGTAATCCGAGACATGACGGTATTGACCGGCGAACCAAAGTTTCCCCCAGTGTTGAACGTTTGATGTGTCGGAGCCGACTCAGAAGGAGGTGGAGGGGACACGATACTCTGCACCCAGCTCGGCACGGGGGAATACGGTTGCATGTCTGGCACGTCGCTGATGCTGTTCTTATAAAAGGCTGAGTCTCCACTGGAAATGTCGGATCGTTTGGTGTGCGGTATGTATTCTTCGCTTTTTATGATCGACCTTCCAACAGGCTCTGAAATGGGAGGTAGTGCCTTTGGTGGCAGTGGTCGTCGTAGCAACTTCACTGTTGGGTTTCTACTTGGGTTAGACATCATCTAAAAATATAAATATATTTATACATATATTAAACATGATTAAATATAATGTGAATAATATAGAGAGTAAATTAAGTGAGTTACCCAACAATTTTAGAAATTAATGAACAAGCCTATATATATATTTATTTTTTTGACAGTTGATATAGTAAGATATTTTACCTGTACAAATAATATAATACAAGTGAAAATAAAATAAAATTGTTTACAATTGTGAGGAATCTGTGTAAATAAAATTATGTGCAATAATAATAATTTGTATAAAGTAAAATAAAATAAACAATGATGACCCCTTGAAATTCAGATCAACTTGTAACAACAATTAATTTTGACATAAAATAACAAAAGATATACTCCATAATAATAAAAATGCTTTCATAAACCAAGTACTCTGCTGTTCGACAAGAACTAGATGGACATTAATTTTGAACAGTTATGCTCTCTCGGTCAGAGATTACTCTATAGTGAAAACACGGAATGGATGCACGATAGACAAAGAATCTGCTCTAATATGACAAAAATTCAAAGTCTGACACTAAATACATTTACATTGATAATTTTTGAGCTTGCCAATAACAAATATTTTACATAGTAACCACTAATACACCCATTTATTGAAAGAAACCTGACAGCAACCCCTTTCATTGGGTTATTTTTCATTTAAGACAGTCGCTAATAAATCAATGTACTTCAGTATAGTGTTGTTAAACAAGACAAATTTTTACTTTGTTCACTGTTTTGACCAAAAAATGTTATGCTGCGATTCTGTGTTAAACAATAAAACAACACATTAGCTAATTAGTAATTACAAAATAAACCTTTGTTGTATATTTACGTCCCTTCTCAAACATTGATAGAGAAGAATAAAAAAGATTGACCAATGTGATGCTGTATAAATGAATCATAGTCACTTCATTCCCAAGACATATCGTACCATCCATTTCAGACCATGCTGCCTGGTAATTTCGTACCCTAGTCATTTCGTACCTTGGTCATTTCGTACCATTACAAAAAGTCATTTCGTACCCTAATCATCTCATACTCTAGTCATTTCATACCAATATATAGAAAACGAATCGACTATAGCATAAAAGAAGTGGGATTTTAAAAACTTTATTTTGACAGTTTAAAAATCAGCACACATTATTGTGCAGCAATTTGTTATTGATACCCATAATACCAGTCGGCTGTTATTTCTATTTTACCTGACAAGAGATGTAGGGCCTATATGGTTTTTACTACTAACTGCTAACTTCTATTTTGTGTAAAATGGCTCCAGGTAATTGGTCAAAAACAACA
Organism: Dracogyra subfuscus; assembly: GCA_016106625.1. Taxonomy (NCBI): domain Eukaryota; kingdom Metazoa; phylum Mollusca; class Gastropoda; order Neomphalida; family Peltospiridae; genus Dracogyra; species Dracogyra subfuscus. The sequence continues at coordinate 2,035 of JAECMU010233468.1, read as the reverse complement.
AACCAACAATTTATTATTTATTTATGTATAAGATCTTAGATCTTTTTAAACTTACTTATTTGCATTTTATTTGCTTTAAAAATAAACAATAACAACCATTAAACATTAACTACCCTACTGGTTGCCAAATTAGCCAGTTGCTAATGTTTATACAAAGTGGCAATAATTTTTAGTCTTTTACTGATAAAATATCCCATAAATCAATCACAAATTTGTGATTTTTATGTTATTTTGTAAAAGACACTACCGGGGTGATTATTATAAATTGTTAGCCTATGTCATGGTATGATATGACTTTCACTTATTGTACGAAATGACTTTTTGCAATGGTACAAAATGACCAAGGTACGAAATGACTAGGGTACAAAATTACTTTTTGCAATGGTAAGAAATGGCCAATGTACGAAATGACCATAGTACGAAGTGACTAGTAATCGTTTAAATCAACATCCCTAACTGCATTATGCTTTCAACTCCATTCAGTTTGTTTTCTCATACATGGATCGTGCAATCAACATCCGATTTGTGAAGTTTTTCTTCACAGTTCTAGAACATTTTTTATTAACAAGAAAGTGCAAACAAGTATAAATTGTGTTAATTAAGAATCAATTAATTGACAAAGAATTATAGTTTACAAACTATTCACTGGTATGATTGTAATGCCTATCAGTATTGACATCAAGTGTTATCAATTGGCGTTGTCAAAATGCAGCGGTCGAACATTAAGTCAATACTTTTCTTAATATGCAGGGTGAGTTGCTTCCCTCTATTTAGTAAATTTAAAATGTTGAGGAAAGTTTTGAAGGTTGTCATTGTAAAATTTATTTTGTCAATAATGCAAGTACTTCAATCAAGATTTAATGAGTATGGCAGGTCCATTTGTTTCACTATTTTCAGTCGACAAACAGTTGAAACATGGCGTCACAAGTTTTCAATACCAGCTACATATAGGGTAATGTAACAACTTTCTGATGTAGAAAGAACTTCTTTCTTTCTACATCCGTTCAGACTAAGAATGCTTGACAAACTGAATTTTTCCATTTAAATAAATATCAAACAGTGTTTGTTAACTGTGCACATAGTTACACAACATTTCTTTTCTTCATGTAGTGGCCTTAAAAATGGAAAATGACAATCACACCTTTGGTACATGCTAGTTTTTACAAACGCAGGAGAGAGAACACATGTGCACTTTTTCCTGTTTACTGGAGGGTGCTTCAGTTTTGTTTACTATAATGGAATATTTATTTTACATCCACATTTGTTTTTTTTTATGTCAACAAACTGCAATCTATTTTGCTTCAGGTATCGTAGTTGAAAAATTTAGAATAGTGTTTCCGTAAATATCGTATTATTGGTTTTGTCGTTATGTGAACGCAGTTCGGGACGTCGATGGTATCATAAATAAAAAGTTTCAAGTTCGATCAGATTGCCGAAATTCAGTTTGCCACAAAATCACGCATTAGTTCTCAAACAATAAAAACTGACACATAGAATATTACGATAGGAAATAACAACCTCAAGTTATGCTGCTAAAAATCGAAGATAGCCTAACCAAATAGTTAAAAATCACAAAACGATGCCACTACTTTCCGCCATTTTGAAGCCGTGCCCATGACAACATTTCCGATCACGTGACAAAGAGGACAGGGTCTCATTCGGGCCACCGCGGTCAGCTATGGATAGCGCCATGCTTGAAGTTTCGATTTTTTGTTTTGTTTGTTTAACGACGCACTCAACACATTATAATTACGGTTATATAGGCGTCGGACATATGGTTATGTCGAGAAAAAAAAAACAGTGGTTAGCTGACGGGGATCGATCCTAGACCGACCGCGCATCAGGCGGGCACTGTACCACTGGGCTATGTTGCCCGCTTTGAAGTTTCGAAGTTATTATTATTATTATTATTATTATTATTATTATTATTTATTATTATTATTATTTTATTACGCCAGTCAGTAATCAGTTCAAGATTACTGACTGTACGTACAGCGAAATTTGTGTCTACTTTAATTGACAAGAAGTATAGGCC
>JAECMU010233447.1:0-10105 GCA_016106625.1 Dracogyra subfuscus | reverse complement strand
TACCATTCTAGACCAACTACAAGTGAAGTTATAGTGAATTTTGTTATACGGTGGCCATATTGGATTTCCCTATGATGCAATCCCCATTCAGTCAAATAAGTAGCTTCAATGGATTCCTTGCCCCTCAAAACATATGGTTAGACACCAAAATTATCATCGTAGGCAAAATACTAATGGAGTTATAGTGAGTTATCTGAAACGGTGGCCATCTTGGACGCCATCTTGAATTTCTCAAAACGCTCAAGGGTGCCCCGAGTGCACCCGGCAGATTCTGAAAGAGTAGACCCTGGACTACCAAAATCAATAATTAAAAAAACTTTGCATAAAATGTCCATGTTCACCCCAAAAAATGGGTTTGGCTGCCGGACTATGTATTTGCTGTCCTGTATTAAGGCCTCCACAAGTCGAAACTCGACCTGATGATAATGAGACTAAAGAATAAAATAAAATTGCATTATGCATCTTAATTCCAGCACTGAATGACAAATCATTGTATTGCATTCCACACATTCAGCTGTTGTTTTTCCCTCTCATGTCTCATAGCCCTATACTGTAACCGGTGGCAAGCATATGGCAAAATGACGTTAAAATAAATATATGAGAGTACTCTTCCCTGCATGGGTACTTGAGTCCTGTAAACTGATGCCAGTCTTGCTAGACTCTGCCTAAATACTTTGAGTACTTTTGGAGACACTAGTCATGTCAGGCTAGGTCCTGGGTGCAATCTTGCTCGGTTATTAGAGTGTTCTCAAGATCAATCATAAGATCAAAGACCCACGGTGGACCATTTTCTGATTGGAGTTTTCCAGTGCCCCACGACTTTACTATCAAAGGTTGTCGTATGTGCTGTTCTGTCTGTGGCAAAGTTCCTTTTTTTCTACTCTATATTTGTTATTGAATTAGATCACTATCCCCTCTCCACACACACACACACACATACACACACACACACCAAACCTTGGTTTCAGAAATGGGGAAAAAACTAGTTAATGTGGAAATGGTCACATGCTAATAAATCCAAATGAGTTAAGTCGATTTGTCAATTGTTGATCCACATGTAGCGGCTTTGATCTGAATTATAAATCAGTGTTTTCTAGTGGTGCTGTTAAACCATGACCTATTTCATGTGAACGCTTTGGGTATTTTAACACACATAATATGTAACTGGAGGCAAATCTGTATAACCAGATGAAGTATTACATTTTACACTTTGTAATATATTTACAGTTATTTTAGGAGTAAATAATGAATATATTGAAGGGACAGACCCTAGTTTCAATCTTTGAAAATTAACACTTAAGTTTAGTTGATCTACAAACCTGTATCACATTTGGATGAAGTTACATGAGTCTGTGACTTTGAAATGGTGAAATACCCTCTGAAATACGTCTCAAACTCAACTCCATAACTGTTACTTCTCAGACGCACGTGCATTTTTAAAATATGACAAATGCATTTTGTGATATTAAATACACCAGTCTAACCAAAAACACTATGAATGTACGGAAACTGATAATGTAAACCATAAAATCTAAGTAAAGTATGATTTCAGTTATAAAAAAAATGGCTATAATAATCAAAAATATGCATGTGTTTAAAACTAGGGTATGGCCCTTTAAATAAAATGTTAAATAAAAATATTAAAATTGCTATAGTAATTGAAAACTTATGTGATTTGTAGGAGGAATCCGAGCTTCGTAGTGATGGCACTCGGTCAACAATCAAACCGTCACACATGGCTGTTGCCAGAATAACTTGTCTGAGAGGGTAGGTACCACCTTTACTGTCAAATATGTATTCAAATTATGTTTTAATTTTTATTACAGTACATAACATTTTAGACAGGAGCGTAGCGTAATGTTAAAGACTCTAGTGGCGAGTTATTAAGCAGCGTAAAACAGTTTTAGCTTTTACTGTTAACTTGAGTGTTAGCTCAATATACAGATTTTAAAGACTAGGGTTTTCATTGAACACAGATATATGTAATCATGATATATATATATATATATATATATATATATTTAAAACTATTGAAAATCTTAATCTTTATATAGAGAATCACAATGACGTGATTTATCGGCTTTATTTTGTGAATGTAAGAATGGGAAATTTCTCATTTGGTCTGAAGAAGATAAAGCTGATATCCCACATCATTAACTCATTATTATGTTTATCCTGCAGACGATAAAACTTAAGGGGAAAAGCTATTATTTGTTATTTCAGATGTACGTATATGTCTTTGCTTTATCAATTATCATCCTAATTTGACAATAGGAACTGTGGTTGCAGTATAAAATTAATTATATGCATTAAATTGATGGGTTTAGCTGTAAATAGATTGATGAGGTTTATGTTAATGTTGTGTTGTTGTTTTATGCAGGCAAGGAGACAAGGCTGGTGATCCGTTTATTGATGATCACATTTCCAATCAAGAACAGGTAACTTAAAAAATTGTTGGCAATTTATGATTTTAATATTGAAATATCTAAGTATTTAGCCATTAAAAGAAATATAAAATGAACCTAAAGTAATTATGTACTGATAGTGCTTAGTATTACTTTTAAAAGTATTTTGGTAATTTCATTACCATTGTGCAATTTGCTCTTAGTACGAATATATGTATTACATATACTCAGTCAGTTAGAGAAGACTCAAGTCCTCACAAGATCATTCTCTATGTGACCTGTATTAACTGGGACTGTTTTTAATTCCTTGTACGGTGCTGAGGTGTTTGTACTGTCAAAACAAAAATTTAAACCAAATTCTGAGCATAAATTTAATATTCAAAGTTCCATGTGAAAGTATGTATACAACCTAATCTATGGTCTTTTATTTCAGGTGGTAGATTATCTGACCCAGTACTCTGGCATCAAGCCAGGTGACCTTGACCCCAACGTCTCGACCAAGCACCTGACCACTTTGAAATGCACCTATCAGAAACTGAGATACATGGTGGACATCGGCATATGTTTTGTCGGTCACGGACTGAAGAAAGACTTCAGAGTTATCAACATACTGGTACAGATATTTCTCTTCATACATTAGCCTGTCTTCTCACCAAAAAAGTTTATTTTGTTTAACGAAACCACTAGAGCACATTGATATATTAATCATTGGCTATTGGATGCCAAACATTTGGTAATTTTAACATGCAGTCTTAAAGAAAAAAACCCACTACATTTTTTCATTAGTAGCATGGGATCTTTTATTTGCACCATCCCACAGACAGGATGGCACATATCATAGCCAGTCGTGGTACACTGGCTGGAACAAGAAATAGCCCCATGACAGGATGGCACATATCATAGCCAGTCGTGGTACACTGGCTGGAACAAGAAATAGCCCCATGACGGGGATCAATCCCAAATCGATCGTGCATCAAGTGAGCACTATACCACTGGGTTACGTCTCGCCCCGACCTCTCACCAAATGCATTTCTCCACTATACACATGGACTGATGCAAAATAAATTAACTTGGCCAGTGAAAAAAATGAGGATGTGTAATAAAAATCTGGGTTTTTGTCTTTATATTTAGCCTTACTGCATGTTTAATGATTTACCTAATTGTGATGTTTTTTTATTATGCATATTTAATATTTCAACTTCGTTTTAAAAAGTCACTTATTGTTGAAATATTACAGGTGCCCAAGGCACAAGTTATCGACACTGTGGAACTTTTCCATCTGCCGAGACAGCGAATGATTTCTCTCAGGTTCTTGGCATGGTACTTTCTCAGTAAGTTTTTGTTTAACAGTATTTAAGAATAATGTTCAGTCTCTGTGAACACCCATTCCTTTGATTGTATAAAGTTATGTTCAGTCCCAGTGAACACATGTTCCTTTGATTGTATAAAGTTATGTTCAGTCCCAGTGAACACATGTTCCTTTGATTGTATAAAGTTATGTTCAGTCTCAGTTAACAAACATTCCTTTGATTGTATAAAGTGATGTTCAGTCTCATTAACATACGTTCCTTTGATTGTATAAAAGTGATTTTCAGTCCCAGTGAACACGTTCCTTTGATTGTATAAAGTGATGTTCAGTCCCAGTGAACACATGTTCCTTTGATTGTATAAAGTAATGTTCAGTCTCATTAACACACGTTCCTTTGATTGTATAAAGTGATTTTCAGTCCCAGTGAACACATGCTCCTTGGATTGAATAAAGTGATGTTCAGTCTCCAGGAACACATGTTCCTTTGATTGTATAAAGTGATTTTCAGTCCTGCTGAACACATGTTCCTTTGATTGTATAAAGTAATGTTCAGTCTCAGTGAACACACATTCCTTTGATTGTATAAAGTCATGTTTGGTCTCGGTGAACAGGTTCCTTTGATTGTATAAAGTTATGTTCAGTCTTAGTGAACACATTCCTTTGATTGTATAAAGTGATGTTCAGTCCTAGTGAACACATTCCTTTGATTGTATAAAGTGATGTTCAGTCTTAATGAACATATTCCTTTGATTGTATAAAGTGTTGTGTTTCTTGCAGAGATCAACATCCAGTCTGACACGCACGACTCAGTGGAGGATGCGCGGACCGCCCTACAGCTGTACAAGCTGTACAAGGACCTGAAGGATGAGGGCGGCGACAAGCTGCAGGCCACAATCAAGGAGATGTACGAGTTCGGACGCAAGTGTCAGTGGAAGATCCCCAACGTGGAGGAGGAGGACATGATCGACGAACAAATCTCTTTTCTCTAGACAGGATAACATGTCCTTTGTACGCACCCGATCGGATGTCGTGCACACTGTGTGTACTCACACATTGGATGTTGCGTACACACACGGTGTACTCACAGGTTGGATGATGCATACATATGCTAGCTCCGCTGAAGTCACATTTATACTGTGTCAAGTACACATACACACTGCCGTCAAAATGGCAAAACCTAGTAACTAACCTTTTAATCAAAATTGAGATTTAATTACAACATGGAAATTATTTTTTAAGTTACTAGGTTATGCCCAGGTTATTATGTTCTGGCCTTGTTGAAATCACTGTCATACTGTTTGTCCTTGTGTAGATCACACATACACACACCAGTCCAGTGGCAGAACCTAGAATGTTTTGGTCAAAAGTGAGATGGTATCGGTTTCCAAGTTATTAGGTTGTACTCTTGGTTATTTTTCAATGAATTCTTGTAGATTTAAGTGCAGTTAGGTTTGCTTTTATAGGCCTATGAAAACTGTAAGAACAGTCGTATTTTATTTAATTATTTTTACACATTAAATCTAAGGCATCCATTAACATGTTCACAATGGGTTTTGTAAAACAATAAAAGTTACCCGATTTATTATTTTTCAGCCTTGCCCATCAATGATTTTTGTAACTTTGACATTTTTAGAAGCTTGTTTTACCAGTGCAAATTCATCATTATAAAGCCAGAATCTAACATTCATTAAACAGTCAATTTCTCACAGAAAATAATATCATCCATGTATAAAAATAGACTTAAAAGTCATTTGCATGAGCCATCAGCGTTAAAGCAGTTCTTACAAAGACATGATTTCTCATTTTTACCCAAAGCAAAGGTTTTGTTACTGGACATTGGCCTTATAAAACAAATTCACATTTATTGTTTGTCCATCAGTAAGTATGTTCTGTTGTTGTAGAATGTATCGACTCCTTAACACTAAGCCCCTCCCCACACCATTACAACAGACGGTGAATACTAATTGTGGTATTTATTAAATCATGAAGTTAGTGTTTGTAAGGAAGGTAACAGAGTTCACAAGCCATTTCTCTTTTTAACCTGTTGCTCAGTGTATGAAAATAATTTGTATTTTTGGGTAACTTTGCGTTTGTTAATTAGGCCAAGAACCTTTTTAATTATTATTTGTATTTTAATTAATATTTTTACACTGGAAATAAGTACGAGATTTATAGTAGTTACTAATATTTTTCAAATTAAATTATTACTGATTTTATGAAATAAATAAACATATATTTCTTGTGTGTTAGATTTCATGTCAAACTGTCAAATTAAGCCTACGTAAAAGACTTGTAAACATTTTTTTAAATTGTTATTAATTTTTCACCTTCCTGATTCCAATATGTGTTAATTTTCAAACAATTTGTATTTTAAAATAAGTTATATTTTAAATGTGATTAAAATTATGATAAAGGTTAATTTTAGCTCTCTTTGCCAAGTACAATTTGTGTTTATTGTTTAAAAATGTCAATGTTATATAAAATAGGTATTGTGAATGGGATGACTAAGCTAATGTTTGCCAGTTATACAGTTCTACCAAAATGCATATCATTTGTAAAAATGTGAATTTTAATATTATTAAGTTGTGGAAATAATAACTTTTAGCCAACAAGAATGTCCATTAAATGGTTAATAGAAGAATTCACTATATTTTTAGTAAATTTTTAAAACAACGGTAGAAATATTAATTTAATTTGGTGGTACCAGTGCTAAATATGGACCCACCAAAACTGACATAACTGTTGAGCAGAAAGTGTGGTCCTTGGTATACGCAAACTCATTGTTATGTTAACAAGTTATTCAGAAGGCATTGTTGTTTAAACCATCACCTGTTAAATGTAATTTACAAGTGCTTTCTTCCTTTCTTTGGAAATGGCCTCTAGTGTATTGTGAGAAACATTTTTTGTATACATACTATACAAGTTTCATAAAATAGTATCACGTGCACAGCGTTCGTCTTGTTTGTTGTTAGATGGAAAACATTTTTAATATTTGTTAGCTCTGCTATGACGTTCAGTAGTGGAGCTTTTGTTTTTATCAATTTGTTTGTCCATATCTTTTAAGTCATTATCTTCTGGTGTCTGGTGAATTGTTATGAAGTAAAGTTTGTTTTATTTAACGAAAGGAAATTAAATGTTTTATTTAACGATACACTCAACACATTTTATTTACGGTTATATGGCATCAGACATGGTTAAGGACCACACATATTTTGAGAGGAAACCTGCTGTTGCCACTTCATGGACTACTCTTTCAGATTAGCAGCAAGGGATCTTTTATTTGTGCTTCCCACAGGCAGGATAGTACAACTATGGCCTTTGTTAACCAGTTATGAATCACTGGTTATGCGAGTGGTTTACACCTACCCATTGAGCACTCACTCGGGGTTTGGAGTCTTTATCTGGATTAAAACTCCTGTGCCTCCACTGTGATCCGAAGCCTGTAGACCAATGGCCTAACCACAACGCTACCGAGGCCGGTTGAATTGTTATAAGACTTGATACAATGATCCTCTGGGCAGCATGTCCCAGTTGTAGGGAGTACCGACTGGGATTGAGGAGAGGGTAGTGATGGGTGTTCATCCTGCTCAAAATTTAGGCCAATAAAAATGTTAAAATTGGCCACTTTTTCATAATTTTAAAGAAATACCCTACCTACATATCTGAAAATTGACAATAAAATTGTTTCCAGTGCAAGCCCTGCAGAGATTCGATTCAATAACCAAAGAACATAAGTCGATTGCTTTACCGACTAAACTGGATATCAACCATTATAGTTCATACTGCCGGGAGCAAAATTCATATGCTCAGGGTTTTATCACCTATGTTTATATAAAGATATTTTTAGAATGATATGTAACATTTGACAAATGCATTTTCTCTCACTGTTAACATTAATAATTAATGTAATTTATAGTATTACTTTCAAATTCTAATTAAGTTTTTGAAATTAAACTGAAAATTCCCATTGTTATGTAAATGAACGCTGAAGTGTCCAAAGTCAAAGCACTGGAAAAATTTGCATGCTAGCAAAATGTAACAATGTCTAAAAAATGTCAAAATGAAGTGATGGTAGAACATCCATAAGAAATAATAAAAAAATGAAAAAAAGACCAAACATACACGAATTGATTATTTACTCAGTACTACAATACAATAAATACACTACAGAGAATACATAACAATGTCATGCTGGTGTGACTTTACATCAAATAAATACGGTCAACTAGAATAATAATATAGAATAAAGAAATGATGACCTCAAATGAAAAGATGTATAGTAAGAAGTAGAGTGGAACAATCTCAAAGTATGGAGGGGGAGGGCATAAGCCATATTTTTATCTTTTATATAGAACAGAACAAAAAAGGTACATTTTCATCTTCTGAACCAAGCAAAAAGACTAGTAAATGTGGAAAGGGTTACATGTTTAATAGTATGATTTGTCTACATAAATTTGACACCGATGAATAATGACCATCTACATGTCTTGACCAGAACTCCCTAACAAAGTCTGAAGTTGTCCCAACGATAAGAGTGCTTGAACGAACAAATGCATGCTAAAAATTGCCTACACATTAGTTATCGCATCACTGTTGATAACAATCCGGTACTGATTGTGTCCACGTAAGACCACATTCCCCAGCAGGTTTGAAGAGTTAGAGGATTCTTTTAAAGAGCTGGTGTGACAATTCAGACGTACACAATAATAACTAGCAGCTTCACACACATTTCTCTTTGGATTGTACTGGCCTCACAAACAAAAAAATACATAATTCGAGGCCTAATTCACCAAACTCTAGAGACTGCAATTAAAACAAGGACAATGGGATGTGAATTCACCAACATCTGCATTTAACAACAGTGAGCAATAGTAACGTTCAAAAACAACTTAAGATCATTTCCCAATGTGATCATTTTGTCACGTGAAGCATAAAATCTAGTGATGTTTCCCTGTTATCTGACTAAACCTAGCCCAAATGTATGTTTGTTGAGTTGGTTATAGAAGACTAACAATATAGGGCTTCTGTTTAGTCCACATGTAGAAGGTTGTTCTGCCTAGTAAGTTTGATCACGTGTGATTCGATTTCAAAATGCTCAAAGCTTCACGCCTCGCTTTCACCCTCAATGGAAGACAGCTCCAGAATGGGAACAATAAGATTGTCTTTAGACATCAGGCTGTACTTTGTGACAAACTGAGTGAATCTCCGACACAGGTAGGTTTCATTCTGTCGAGAAACAAACATAAAAAAAAGTTATTTCAATATGAAAAAAGCAATTCCAGGCACAAGTGCAAAAATTGTTGATTGTCGAGTGTATAGCATCTTATTTTTTAATAATCTAGTTTTAAAACAGTTCTTGAACATAAATGAATTAATGAATGTTTAATGAATGACACCTTGGCATGAAATGAATATAACCCAAATTCCATTATTTTCTTTGACCCTATTTCTTGAAAGGTTTTCAATTATTTTAGATAACTTTCCATGCCCCAATTATAAATGCCAGACATGGAAAATTACATTTACAACTTCCAGTAGTTAATAAAATTTAATTTATGGACTACAAACCTCATATTCATCGAAAAGAGCTCTGTGATGAAAGTATGCATGAGAAAATATTCTGTACACTCGACGACACACTGATCCAAGCTTAGCCACAGAGGATTCCTTGATGCTTACACTGCAATAAAATAACAGTAGTGTATAATAAAATAACAATACATTATAATAAAACAACAGTACACTGTAACAAAATAACTACAATAACAAAACAGTACATTATAATAAAATAATGGATAAAATATTGAAAGGGATTTATTAATGTAACAATATTACATAGTCATTAGCAAGTAGTTGATAGGTTTTTAAATATTATTTAACTTTACTTTGTGTAACTAATTAATGTAAACCTGAAGAAAATTTACACAAAATATAACTTCAGATTGTACTGCTGTTTTCTTTATTTCCAAAATCCCTTTTTATGTCAAAAATGCTGAATAAGGAGGTACACTCACCGACTTGGGAAATATTTGTTACTGTTAAGGAGACAGGCAGCGCCATCTAGTGTGTGCCGAGTGTAGTCTATCGCCGGACACTGAAATCAACAACAAATGCACATCAGCAGTTTGACTATGACCGTGAACGGTTTGTACATAAGCATATAAAACGGGATTTTCTGGCATGTCCATCCCAGATCCGGTCTCTGATCCGGAACAGAAGTAGTTTGAAAAAAGGCTGTTTGTAGGCTCACATATTGTAACGTTATTCTAACCCTCTGTCTGCATTTGAGAGAGAAGGAAATGTTTTATTTAACGACATTTTTTTCATTTTTCATTTTCAATATTGTTTAACGTGCACATTCAGAGCAAGCTGTTATAGCGCACGCCTGTCT
>JAECMU010233431.1:0-11312 GCA_016106625.1 Dracogyra subfuscus | reverse complement strand
ATGCAGGTCAGACAAATTTAAGTTTATATCAACTGACTGAAAAATCTAAAAACAATTCTAAAACTCAACAAACATGCAAACTGTTCATGAAACAAAGCTTGTAACTACCAAGCAAAGAAAGAAATTAAAAGCTCAGCTTATATACAGTTACACCACACAGTAACACTAATTTCCCCACTTATTGCCTGAATTCAGGTCTGCCTAAATATAGGCTGATTTTTAGGGGTTAAATGCTTCTGTATGGTGTAAGAAAAACAGTTACAAGATTAACAACAACACGGCAAAGCACACTAAAAAACCTAAAACAGACATGTGTATGTGTAGTTATTGTGCTAAACTTGCATGGTTCAACCAACAGCAGAACTGGTCGGAGTAGCATGTGAATAACTAAATTACACTGTGGAATGTGACAAAAGGCAAACTGTATCATTTTAAAAAAGCAAGTTATCGGTTATCTTTATTTCATGAAAATGACTTGCAATTGTGTGGCTAAAATAAACACACTGTCAATGTTGACACCGATACCCTTGATAAAAACACCGATTTTATAATTAAGGACATGCACCCTTTTATTTTCAATCTGTAAGATGTTGACTGTATTAAGTGAAAAAGCATGAAGTTAAATAAATCCACCATTACAGTTGTGTACATGAAGTTAAATAAATCCACCATTATAGGATTATGAATACTGACAATTTGTACATGAAGTTAAATAAATCCACTATTATAGGATTATGAATACTGACGATTTGTACATGAAGTTAAATAAATCCCCCATTACAGGATTATGAATACAGATGATGTTTACATGAGTTAAATAAATCCACCATTACAGGATTATGAATACTGACGATGTGTACACGAGTTAAATACATCCCCCATTACAGGATTATGAATACCGACGATGTGTACATGAGTTAAATAAATCCACCATTATAGGATTATGAATACTGACGATGTGTACATGAGTTAAATAAATCCACCATTACAGGATTATGAATACTGACGATGTGTACATGAGTTAAATAAATCCCCCATTACAGGATTATGAATACCGACGATGTGTACATGAGTTAAATAAATCCACCATTATAGGATTATGAATACTGACGATTGGTACACTGGCCTCTGACAATTAACACAATGATAATTTCTTTCGCAATCTACCAACCCAAAACCTAATTTTGCATAATTTATTTTTAATCCATGAATAAAATGTATATCATTTATATGGACATAACAGGTTACACATAAAGGAAATCAGTTTTGTGAACTTCTTTCTGTGTAACTCATGCATGGATTATGTGACTACTCAATTCTCGGAAACCTGTCTGTATTATGTCATGTAAATACACAAACGTCACAACTCAACATTATGGTCTGATAAGCCGATTCAAAGGGATATGCAAGAGGTGATTAAAAAAATAATAAATTGGGTACAACTGCAACACAAGTGGGTTTCATTAGTGAAAATACAACATTAAAAATAAGGTACTTGGTCCTCTATATGACGAAATAGGGTGTTTGAAGGAAAACAAGACTTTCAAACAGTGCAGTGCCCATCTCTTATGTTCATGATCCATGCAAATCTTATGAACCGTCTCACATTCAGATAATTCCCACTCAATGGGATAATTTCTAAAAGGAACCAACTAAAATCCAGATGTCAAATTGTGGACTGCCCTAAAGGTCACATCAAGACACTTGTCTTGAGCATAAGCATTAGGAATGAATTAGAGATCTGTCCTATAACATACCCATAATGTCCATTTGATATTTACCATTATTAACCTGGATGGTATTGTTTTACTGTCAATGGGTCAACACCTGTATACCCAAATGTAACATTTTTATAAGATCTAGTTAAAAGTACTTTACATCAAACTACAATTATGCTAATCATGATAATATCATGTTACTAATGGAGGGGACTAACTCATTTACTAAATATCAAATTAAACTTTTATTTTGGAGTGTTACAGGATAAATAGAATTCGTAATCATATTTTTTAATATGTAAAATATCAATCAATGTTGAGTTAATTAGTATTTGTTGAGGCACTGATGAGACAAATACAGCTTAACAGTCTTTGTTAATATTTTCCCTATAAAAAACCCACTTGTAACGAATCCTATATAAATATTATAAGCACAGTGAAGTTTCAACTGCAGATACTGTATGTTTGTAGAAGACCATGTACCTTTTAACTGAGGCCTGCGACTAACTAACTGTGGACAAATGATGCAGATAAATGGATACTGTACTGTCAAGTGTTTCTAGTAAAGCTAATAAAACAAACACACACATGTAAAAAGACAAAAAGCCTACAAGATAAGCACATCCAACCGGCTTACCCTGTAGAAGGCTACTTTGATTGGCTACATTTCGCTGCCCCCATACAGAGGGAACGGGTTGGGTTAACCGATCGGTGGACGTGCCTAAAACATACAACGCTTACATTAGCCTGTATAAAAATAGACAAGCCGTAAGATAAAGAGTTTCTTTAAAAGATTTTAAGCAGAACTATGTTAGCTTTGTTGCAGAAAGATACTGTAATGCCAGTATTTGTGTTATATTAACATCTACTACTGGACTAGTAGAGAGAAACAGAGATTGAAAAAAAAAACCCGAACACTTCCTACTTAAGTTTTTTCTATGCTGCAGAACCAAAATAATTTTTAAATATTTATGTACAACAGAGATAATATTTTAAGAAGTCACTCTGACAATTTATGGCAGAAGATGCAAGTAATATTGGTTAAAAAGTTGCAAAAGTCAAATACTAAAGTCAGTTTGTTTAGATCCACTTAGCAAGTGAATTAAAAAGGAACAATTAAACACTCCACTTAATTGTTTTAGCAGCATGGTCTACAGTTGAATTTAAAATGTTTTTGTTTTTTACAATACTTCAACAATATACCTTTTTTAGTTTCTGATTAACATTATAAAACATTTCTGACTGGAAAAAAAACCCCATTGTATTATCTACATACACATCTATACAAAACTATTATAACACTATTGAATTTTTAAACAGTCAGCCTGGAGCCACAAACTCAAGATCCAGGGTTCAGTAAGTATTTAACCTAAAATATATTTTCATTTGGATATAATATACCGTTAATATATAGCAAGAAATTAAAATATTTACAAACATTTTGTCAACCAGTCATACAGAAATGAATGCGGATTATCCAAATACAATATGCATGTTTTAGAAAGCACCACTGATATTCAATCGTCCCCAACTGCATTTAGTTTGTCACATGAGAGAGACAGATGAAGAGAGTAGACCACTCTTCGTACTATAGTTTCAGTGATTAAACAAATAATACATACAGATCACAAAATACCAACAGGTAAGCAACAAAGCACTTTATTTCAAGTGACTGAGAAAAATGTCTTGAACAACAAAAAAAGGAGGTTTATAAAATGTTTATTTAATGCAACACAGGCCTCTCCATTACAGATAAGCTACTAAAGCTCACTTCATATGTGCCAAGAGATAAAATCATGATTGTTTATTCACTCTCCTTTCATCATTTTACTTTATTATTATGATGCTTCCCCCACACCAATGCATGGAAGTGCTTTCCTTATTTTAAATGATCCACTAAAATGATTACATTTCCCCATGGAGAGACCTGTAATGAAGCCAATACCACTTGCATCACACTCCATTCAGCAGATTCCCTCTGCCCTACATGCAATATAGAGCTCTATAGTCTGTTCCTTCTAAGTCTTTACATAGATGACATAAAATAGTTACAAGGTTCCTGGACTCATTGCAAGACCATCAATGAAATGCATTGGATGTCAATCAGATAACATGATGTAAAAATCCATATTTTATTACTAAAGCTACAACTCCAGCTATATGTCTACATCATCAAGAAATAACATAAATTTTGTGTATGGAATTCCAACAAGCACTAAAGTGACTGCAGTGTCTTGAACACGATATCATAGCAACTGGCCTAGAGAATGAGAGAATCAATGCTGCCATCAGTACCATATGTTCGAAGCTAAAACTGTCAGGGGCTATGAAATGTGTCACCGCAGAGAGAGCCAAGAAACTTGATAATGTTCAGTTTGTTTTGTTTAACGACACCATTAAAAACACATTGATTTTTTTTTATCATTGTCTAATGGATGTCAAAACATTTGGTAATTCTGACATACTAAGACTGCTGCATTTTTTCCATTTGTAGCAATGGATCTTTTATATGCACAAGATAGCACATACCATGGTGCACTGGCTAAAACAAGAAATAGCCCAAAGTGCCACATCAATGGGGACTGATCCTAGACCGACAGTGCACCAGGCACTGAGCTGTGTCCCTCTGTAACACAGACTATATACAATTAATAGCTTGGATAAACATTCTTCACCAAGACGGCTAAACAATAAAGGTGTTGGATACTTACTGTTTTGACTGCCTGCTGCTGCTGCGTATGCTGTCAAAGGTGGAGTGGGCGTTGTCGGATGATGATTGCTGTTCGTACTACTCTCGCAGTTTTGTAATGAAACAGAATTGCTGCAAATAACAAGACAACATGAGAGACAAATATTAATACTCCATCAGTTTGGCACTAAACTACAGAAACAAATAATTGATTTACAGCAAAGCCAGCATCACGTATCTTTATGTAATGTTTGATCAAGTCACACAAAAATAACCCAATCCTTTCAACAATGATTTCACAAAACAAAACCACCTTTGAAATAAGCAAAATGAGTTTTTTTTATTACTAAAAGGTTTGGTCAGTTTCCAGCAAAATAATATATTTGTTTAAAGAACATGAATGCTTGTTTAACAACATACGCACACATTATTAATCGATGGTCATTAGGTATTCAATATATAGTAAATATGACACTATTTCAGGATGCTAATTTCTTTAATTATAACACTCTCCATGTGACATTAAAGATGTAAAGTATGTTAATTAATCTGTTAATTACTGTGTAAAGTATAATGTATGGTAACATTTATGGTCAGTCATTTACTTACTTGTGAAATGTTTGCTTTGTTGGAGTTTTAATGGCTGTCGGTGTTGAAGATTGATTGCTTCTGTTTTTCTGTCAAAAGCCAAACAAAACTAAAATCATACACTCAAATACATACTGTACCTCCCGTATTTTTAGATAGAGCTAACTGAAGGAATTATCCTTCATTTGAAGATTATTTCCCTTAACTGCTATAAGTCTCTTATGACCATCCCTACAGACCCTCAACATATACCTTGTGTCCCCAATAATCTGTACTCTGTACCATTATTACCAGACTAACAGTGATTAACTGGCATGAATTAAATGTACCGAAAAACTGCCATCAGTATTCCTAAAAGACTGCATTCTCGTAATAACAAACATTTGAACTTATCTCCCCCCACCTCCAAAATATTTTGTAGTAGGTAGAAAGAAAGAATTAATGATTTATTTAATAACGTGCTCAACATATTTTCATTAGTTATATGGTGTCACATGCTGAAGGACCACACAGACAACAAGGAAACAAACTGACATCGGGCAATGAGCTACTATTTCCAGTTAGCAGGTCAGGTCAGGTCATAAGGCTTTACGTACACATTCAGAGCAAGCTGTTGTAGTGCACGCCTGTCTTGGGCACAAGAGCTGGCCTTGGCCGGCTCCACCGTCCAGGACATGGAAGGAGGGACCGCCTGCACTAGCAGGTGCAAATGAGTACTAGCTGTGAGTGCTATGGAATTTCGAAATGAGCAAGAATTATGCCAAAAGAGAAAAGGTGTTCAAGTTTGACTGAGGAATTTGGACACAATTTTGAACGGTTGGTCAGAAAGAAACCAGTTAGCAGAAAGTATCTTTTATATGTACCATCCCACAGACAGGATAGTACATATGATGACTTTTGTTACACCAGCTATGAAGCAGTAGCTGGATAGAGAAACAACCCAATGGGCCCACAAATGGGGATCGATCATAAACCGACTGCATAGAAGGCCATTGCTTTACCACTCGGTTGTTGGAAGAGTGAATATGTGTAATGGAGGGTGGGGTCATTATAATATAGATATGAATTTTGTATAAAGGCTTAAAAGAATAAGAATCTCAAAGGATATAATTTACCACAAAAAAAAACACCTCCTACCAAATGACCTTGTTCTGAAGGTCAAAATTAGGCAGGTGGAATGCAGATTTTGATGACATTTTACTATGAAATTAATTCAAGAAAAGACTCAATACTAAAGTTACAAGAATCTAAAACTCAAATTGCATAAGCATTAAGATTAAACTTTCAAAATTAAATGTGAACACAGGTACATGAAGCGAGTACTTTGTGGTATGGCATTAGTATTAGTGTAGCAAAATCTAATTTTCACAGGCTAGTAATTTTAATACATATTGCCTTGTAATTATTTTATCTTTTTTAAATGACCTTGAGGTTGCCCTATGGCAATATTATCACTACCCTGTGCTCATTTGAATGATTATTGCTTGATGAACATCCATATCAAATATAAAAGCAATTCAGTTAAAAGCAATTATAAAAAATACTGTAATATTACCAATAGTTACCACTTAGGTTTAATGGAACAAAAACACAGCAATATTATGAAATATTGTAGAAAATACAAACAATAAATCTGCAAAAGTGATCAGCACAGGTAATAAACTGACATACAAGAAGAAAATAGAAGAAAGTGATAACAGTATTAAAATATTTCTCAAACTTCCTAACCAAGATTGCACTTACATCATCTGACTGGGATCTGTGTCTTTTTCTGTCATTATCTTCTGTTTTATCCTGCACATAAAACAGTCACAGTCAGTTCACAAAACATTGTTGTAAATTACATGATATTAAGCTAAAACAACCAAAAAACACAGCTATCTACAAACTTAAAAGTCAACAGGAACTGAAACAGAAAGTTGGGACACTGTTCATTGTTCAACAGAGTTACTTCCCTTACGTTTAACTTCCTGTGGTCTCACAACACTCCAACCAAATCACTGACACTGTTTGCATGCGTTTTGTAAATCCTCACATACATCAAGTTTAGCTATTCCTTACTATTACAGCCAGTGCATTATACTACATGTCACAAAATGGAAAACCATTCAATTATCTCATCAAAACATTTATTTTAAATTTATACTAAAACATTTTTTTAAACACATACATGTTCATATGCAAAATATAAATTGTGTAGGGGTCTTGTTATTTGAACATTATTTTAAAAAAACCCATATTGAATGGTTTAAAATGTGTTTTCATAAATCGTTTTAATTACCATTAAATCCAAGGTTAAAAATATTTTAAATGTCACAAAATTACCATGTGCAAAATATAAATTTTGTTGGGGTCTTGTTATTTGAACATTTAAAAAAAAACCATATTGAATGGTTTAAAATGTGTTTTCATAAATCGTTTTAATTACCATTAAATCCAAGGTTAAAAATATTTTAAATGTCCCAAAATGACAACCATCACAAAATCTGTAATACTATCATAAAGTAAAAGGAATTTTTCATTAATGTTTATGAATTTATTGTTCTTATGTCAAAGCATCCAGGTTTTAATTTCAGCTGGTAGCAACATTGTTGACATTCTCTCTTGACCCAGATTGTTATCACAATAGACAAGACTTTGGAAAAACAAGAAACACAAACACAAAACATCCATAATTTGTCTTTATTAGGCATTCAAATGTGCACACTGAGCAGCAGCAGCAGCAGCTCTATACAGTACTCTGGTTGGCATAACCGAGAAATACCTAGAACATACAATCAGGGTTCCACCTAGTTATCTGGAAAATGGCAGTCATCATGACTCACAATGTTTTATTTAGGGAGTCATGTATTTAAAAATAGGAGTCAATGACTGTCATCTACGTTACATTTCTTAAATCACGTAAAATTAACTGAATAACTGTCTTTTTATATTATATGCGCATATATATATATATATATATATATTTTTTTTTTTTTCATGTTGTAGCCTAAATAATTTAGTGGGTTGTTTTTCTTCTCTTTTTATGCCCCCTTTGGCTTTTAGGCATCCAAGGGGTGCACACACACACATATATAAACCATTGTTGCTAGCTGCAACTGGATCAAGAAAAGCAATAATAAAAACAAAACAAAAAACTAAATGTAACAGATAAATACCAACCTCCAATGAGGGGATTCGAACCACAGACCCTCAGTGTGAGATACCAGTACTGAGAAATTCCCACTAGCTACTGCCATTAGGATTACTTTATACCAACACTGCTACATACTCCCCTCTCAAGTGAAGCTACATCCCGGAGCTGTGAGCCATGGGCTGTTAAACGGTTACAAATTCTAACTGGGATATAATTACATTCATATATATAAAGAACACATCCATTCCCTACGTCGGCTCCAAATGTAACATAAATATCAACCTCCACTAAAGGGATTCGAACCACAAATTCCAGTACGAGTAGCAACAGAGCTAATAGAGAAATTCCCACTACCTGCTGCCAGTAGGAACACTTTATACCAACACTACCACAGACCAAACTAAAATATATATATATACATACATACACATATAGAGACAAATTCAGCATTCAGTTATTTTCGTTTTGAGCTTTGTAAATGTTATGTTTTTGTGCATATAAATAAATATAAAAAAAGTAAATTTGTTGACATCGGAAATATTTTGACACACAGATTTTACTGCATCAAGGGCTGAAATAAGACCAGATCAAATTGTCATGATGATTGTATTATGCTTCCAATTTAAATACAAGCAGCGAAAATCAAAATTTAACATGCAGATGAAAGTAATCTAGCAATTACTGTACTAAAGTTTACATTATAGTTGTACTGCTATGCAATCGAGTTTCAGGCTGGTAAATGTAGAGTTCATATTTTGTTAACAAATTCAATTCACACCGAGATCAGTGGAGATGTTTCCCACAGTTTAATCAAATTCTCTCTCACTAACCAGAGGTCAGCGCTGGATACAATCCCCAAACAGTGTAACAGTGTGTCCAGGAATAAATTACTTTCAATATTTTATCCGACAGAGAATGTAATACATGCACTTACACCTTCTTAAAGATACTGTATTGGGCTTACTGCCATTGCAAGATGTCACAGACTAATAAAATACTTTCTTGTTTAAAATATCAGTGCCTGTACATTCAATGCGTTTCTGCTCATCCTAGTTTTTGTTAAGCAGCTCAAACCAGATTTGATCTTCCAATATGTATGAAAATATACATGAAATAAAATTCTTGTTCGAACGCTAAAATGATCAGAAACACATAATATACAGACATTAATATGATATGCAGATAAATGTATTTAATATTATGTATTATAAGCAACTGAAGTTATTAGTATATCTGTTAGTCAGCAACAGCTTAACAATAAAGTAAGAAATATCCCTGTAATGATGAATACAAACAAACGTTGATAAATACGAAACCCAAGTCATGCAGATACCGAAACTCACCACAATGTAAGCTGGCATGTCTAACGCATTACTAACGGAATGGTTAGCATTTAAACTCGGACTAGGTGATGGGGAACTAGAGTTTGTTGATGTTGGGGTACCCATGCTCATGTACTTTTCATGGTCAGGATCATCGTTATCAGGGGGCGAAGACGCCAACAACACTGGACCTGCAACCAAACACAATTTAGAAGTCTTCTAGAGTGAACAGTGTTAACAAAAATCAATCTAGTACAATCCAATTGTAACAAGGTGCCAGAAAGATGTGCTAGAAAAGCCATCTACTACAGGTGACTAGACGGTAATGTGGCATTTCTATTGGTCATTCAACAGGTAGATACGCTGCAATCTGTTAACTGCATTATTATATATCAGCTGAGAGAAGGAGACATCATGGAACAAATATAAATGCAGTGAATTTTATAATTAACTAGGAAATATTTCTGGTACTCATCATTTTGTAAGATAAGTTTTCTGAGTTTGCAAAAGCTCACTCCAAGGATTGCTTTTTCTTCACACTACTACATCAATGAAGATACAAAGAAAACAATTAAGAAAAAATGGTACAATGATCGTTGTCAAAAAACCCCACGCCCAACTACAAAGTTAAGACATGGCCTAAAAGCTTTCATGCAGAAGAAAAAACCTGTGAGAACAGGATAACTAATCATATCTACAATGGTTATATTAGATACAATTCACTCCCTCCCCTATGAATGAACCTATACCAGTATTATACAAGAGATCAGGACTATGCGACCAGTCAATTCTTTGCTGATTTTAGATGTTATCATCGTTAGGCTGACAGATAAAATTCACCCCCTCGCCTATAAATGAACCTATACCAGTATCATATGAGAATATACTCTACAATATCACTACTTTTCAGGACTTAGCGACCCGTCAATTCTTTGCTTGTTTTATATGTTATCTCGAGGCTGACACATACCAGACTCATCCAGATCTAAATCGTCATATATAAACTCGTTCTCTTCAAAATCGGGTTCCTGATTCGACTCCACATAATACTCTACATCATCCTTGATCTTCTTGATCTAAATAAAAATACAACTATGTTTAATATTCACTTAGAAAAAACAACCGTAGCAGATGGTACCTTCTAAAAACAAAAAAACAATCATGAACAACTGGATGGAATGAAAACTGTATCACATTTATATTCACATTAGTATGAACTTAATGCACACACACTGTCCTGGTCACACACTGTAGCTATCCAGGCTGTCTGTCTAGGAATGTTAGCAAACAGTCAGTTTGAGAGACATTAATGTAGTAGCCTTATACCTCTTCACTAACTCATTAAAAGTCGCATGCTTTAGGAGCCAGTTATGAAATGTGCATTATAGTTTAAAGTGCTATACCCTTCTATATAACAATTTTAGATGTGGAAAAGCATTACAAAATGATATTTGAATGTGTTTAAATAAAATAAAAACTTCTACACTGCATTAAGTACCTGATCCATGGCAAGCTGGTTATTATCTACCATCCTCATAATGAGTTCCAGCCGTTTTATGTGATCTTTGTGTCGGTCTTGATGCGCTTTCAATTCATCCAATCTGTCTTGCTTTTGCTGTCAAAGAAATACAAATCATCATTTTAACACACAAGAAACAAATTAAACACAAAACTTAACATTGAGATCAACACAGACGTTATTGTCTTGTAGCACAAACATTTGCAACTGCATTGAAAATAAAATTATACTAAAACGCAAAAGAAACACAGGTTCTCATTAAATTGGATATAAAATGTTAAAAAAACAAAACGAAATGAAGATTTCAACATTTATTTTGGAGCTACACCAATTCGGCACA
>JAECMU010233429.1:0-13912 GCA_016106625.1 Dracogyra subfuscus | reverse complement strand
GAGCAGGTACCGGGCTGCGAACCCAGTACCTACCAGCCTGTTTTCCGGCGACTTAACCGCTAGACCACCGAGGCCGGTATTATTTAATAACCTGCACATTGATTTATACAGATTATCTTGTGGTTCTTCAAAGCCCGTTTATGGAAGTATTTCATATTCCATGTTATGTGGGGACATACAATCCATTATGTGGCAGCTGTGTAAAGTTTACTTCCCTCCCATACTAATGGCAGTAAAATACTAAGAATGTTGACTTTAGTACGTAATGATATAAAATGCAAGACCACTTCTGGAATGAAAATTTCAGAGGCTTTTAGTCCCCTCAACTACTGTATGTATGCCAAATTCTGAATGAGAAATGGTGGAACCTGCCTGTGTGATACAGCTTCAATGACTGTGGAACATTTCCTACAACACTGTCCCACCTACCAGAACCAAAGAAAAGCAGTCTGGCCCTCAGATGAACCCCCTGAAGTAGAAACTATTTGGCCCCTTGGAGAACCTACAGAATACAGCAGCTTTTGTTGAACCACTGCTGTTCCTATCTGAGCATACATCAAAGAAGAAGAAGTTGTCCCCTCTGACAGATCACTAGTGTTCAAATAAGTCATAATAAATTGTTGGTAAATACTAATGGTGGTTTATTCACACTATTGCTGTGCTTATATATCCAATTAAGGTGCAAACATCCGGTCATGAACATACAATTTGTCATTCAGAGCTGTGTGTTGTGACAAAAGTTAATACCGTGGAGAGAAAACTTAAAAGACTATTTGTCCAGTGACACCCCAGTTTTTAAACTCCATAAGCAGGTTGGTACCTTCCACATCTCATCATATTAAAAATTATGTCTATCATGCCATGCTTACAAAATGTTTGATATTTGAAATCAAATCTAGGTCATATAAAACATCAAAAATTAAAGTGTCAAATCTGCAGTGAGCTACACATTGACCAGAAATCAGCTTCCAGGGCTGTCATTTTTAGACATGTGAGTTACAACCACTGTCATCTGGGTAATTAAATTTTATAAAAAATAAAGTTTACTTTAACAGGCAAATTATTCCAGAGGCTATGCACTATCAGAACTCTTACATCACCAGTCTTTGTCTTTCTGTTCAACTGTTGTGTCAACCTAGTGCCAGAAAAATGGGAGAACACTAGTTTAACATGTGGTTATTTTAAATCTTGGTCTAGAGTGAGAGAGAAAAAACCTGCTGGTGCCACGTAAGGTATGTCAATATAAAATGGAAAGGTATCTTTTATATGCACATTAATCCTATAAATAGGACAGTACATAACTTTCATGTGGACAGGGCTGGACATACCATGGCCTTTGCTTTGTCAGTCATAGGGCACTGGTTGGAATGTGAGAAAAAAGCATGTGTCCATGGAAGGTGCTTGATCCTACAACCCATCGTACCACCAAGTTACACAATCTACCTTCTAGTGGTTAAAGAGAATTTGCTGCAACAGCTTTACACTTATTAACCGAGTTGTGCACTCATTGTGGTTTGAATTGGTACTAGAATACAAACAAGGCTTTAGATCTTACTAATTTGTGCACAGGAAAAATGTTTTTTGCCTATTTTAGAGTTGTACATATTCAGAAATTTATTTCAAGTTATTTTAATCTAATTAAAGTTTAACATTCCATTGGTTTTGACGTGAAATGTTTTTAGGTCATCATATTTGTACTTTATTTAGGCTTGCTTATTTTGGGCATACTTAATTTTGACACATCCTTTATTGCCTTAGCTTTAGTGTAATCCAAAGCCCTGCGGAATCCAGTGCTCAGCACCTACCAGTCTAGTGGATTACGTGCTGTGCCATAAAGGCTGGTGCATTAACTTAGTCGTGGGTGTATAGATGCAAATGGATTTTATGGATGAGACATCATTTCACTTACTGCTCTGTGTAAAATTTGTGATGACATATTTTTAGTTGATTTTTAAACTATGAACTGTCAGTATCTAGATTATTTTTATTTGCCAGATTTTAATGAAATATTGGTTGCATTTGGTTATCCAATACAGTTTTGGTTTGCTGGTGTTTAAAGACATTTGCAGCAAGCAGCTACCAAAATTGTAAATTCTTTTTCCTGCCAAAGGAACCAAAATATTGAAAAATATTGTCTTATAACTGATGTTTTAAAATTCAATTTTGAATTCTAGTGAATTGTAATGGAACTATTTTTTATGTTTTTGGTAAGATTTAAAAAGAAACCTATCCCCTTTGACCTCTGACCCTTTACACTGCACACATTCATCCTGTCGGCCTAAACTTGATAAACCTATATAATTGTGTAACAGTAAGTTTGTTTGTATCTGTTTTCTGATTCCAGTGTCAGATATACCTCACTGTAAGTGGTCATTTATAGATTGTCCGGTTCATATCAACAAACAGTATGTCAGAACAGTTATACATTGGAGCAGGAACTTGGGTAGTCTGTAAATTGTACAGTTATCGGATGTGGCCATCTTAATTTGTTTCTTTCATTGCTCCAAGGAATCTTTGGTTTCACCTGTGTAAAATAAACAAGCAATGTTATTTTTAAAGTAAATGTCTGTGCTCTTAAAAAAATAACTAAATAATAGTTGTTCTCTATACATAAACATTCAAAACTGTATATAAGAAGAAATTTGTCACCTGCAAGTAAAATTAATATATTTGTAAACTTAAGTTAATTGCCTTAATTTGCATCCATGCTTTTACAAAATATTTTTTTTACATCACTCCACCTAGTGTTATGTTCATGTTCATGTTCAATATAGTTTAACGTGCACATTCAGAGCAAGTTGTTATAGCGCACACCTGTCTTGGGCACACACCTCAGCTATCTGAGCTGTCTGTCCAGGACAGAATAGAAATTAGTGGGTTAGTTGTTATTGTTAGTGAAAGAGAAAAGAGGGTGTAGCGGCCATACACCTACCCAATGAGTCCTTAAAAACTCGCTCTGGGTGGGAGCCGGTACCGGGCTGTAAACCCAGTACCTACCAGCCTGTTTTCCGGCGACTTAACCACTAGGCCACCAAGGCCAGTCCTAGTGTTATACAACTGTCTGTCATTTATACCAATAAGTTTGTGGTTAATTTGCTTCTAATTGGAAGGAGTAACTTGTGTATTGCACAATGTTACTTATTTCATGCTCTGGGTTAAATTTCTTAAGTTCCACATGTATATTAGACTCTGTATTGATCAAAATGTTTTGAAAACCCACCAAAACATTTCTTTTTAGGTCCAAGTAAATATTAATAACAGAGTATTTGATAAATATTACAAAACTTCATCTGGGTTTTGTTGTAGTTTTTTTGTAATATAGTTCTTAAGTTTCATACGTTAGAATTGATGTTGATCAAACTCTGTTTCGAAAAAGGCTAAAAACATTGTTTTCTTTTTAGGTTCAAGTTCTTAATAACAAAGGTAGTATGCAAAACTATTTCAAACATATATTTGGTAAATATTACTTACAAAACATCATCCTTTTTTCTTCATTTTTGGGGGGTTGTAATATAGTATCCAATAAATTGTGTGATTATAGTTGGAAGATGTTCTATTAGGATGGCCATAGGCTTTTATTCAGACATTATTAAATTTCACAATAGTATCTAGTTCTTAATGACAAATATAGTATGTAAAAGTCTTTCAAACATAGATTTTTAAAATATTACTTACAAAACATCATCCTTTTTTCTTCTTTTTTTCTTTTTTTCATTTTTTTGGTAATATAATTAGGAGATAAACATACTCTGATTTAAATTTTGTAGGTATGCTATCGTGGATGAGATACCTCTAAATGTCATTTAAAACCGAATGCGTTTAATTAAAAATATTACTTACAAAACATCATCCTTTTTTCTTCTTTTTTTTTCTTTTTTTCTTTTTTTTTGTAATATAATATCCAATAAATTGTCTGATTATAGTTGGAAGATGTTCTATTAGGATGGCCATAGGCTTTTACTTGAGACATTATTAAAATTGCTGAGGATGCATGGTGGCTTTGAGGTGAAATCAGTTTTAATGGCGGCGGCGGTTGCTTGCTGGAGGAGATGTGGTGATGTTATTATCTTGAGAGGGTTGTGGAACGGTGGAGTGGTTGTTTCCTTCTTGGTGGTGACATCAGTGATAATTGATGATGTTAGCTATACTCGAGACAAGTTGATGGGTGGGAAATACACATTCATAAAGAAGATACTGATGATGACTGAGTTTCCCCCAGTAACCATTTCTTATCTGTAATGCTTGCTTGGAGTAGTTGTGAAATATGAACTATATGGAGGTGAAATACACATTCGTAAAGAAGATAGTGATGATGACAGGGTTTCCCCCAGTACCCAGTGTTATCTGCTATGCTTGCTTCCAGTACTTGTGAAATATGAAGTATATAGGGCCAGTGTTTCTGCCAGAAAGAATTGTTTTGAGTATGGATTATGGAATTGAATGCAACCACTGTCACTGTATGGGGAGCCTACCCAAGAAAGAAAATGTCTTAAGTTTAGGGTTAGGGTTAAGAATTTCATACAGTGACAATAAGAGTAATTAATTTTGTCAAACGGTTAACTTAAACAGAAAGAAATCTCCAAAAAGAATTGTGTATGGCACCATACTCAATTTACCCTCTGGCAAAAACCCATCTATTTCAAGTTCTTTTTTTTCTTTTCTTTTTTTTTGTTGAAAATATTGGTGTGAAAATGTACTCATACTATGATAAGTTGTTTGTATGATAATTAGTTGTAAACTCAGGAAGGTGAGAACATGTTGATATTGAATTGAATTGTAATCCTTTTATTTTATTTTTTTATTTCAGTAGAAATTAATGGATTGCCAAAACTAGAATTAAAAAGAAATAAATGGACCCAAAACAAAAAAAACAAAAAAACACATACCCCCCGGACAGACCTGATCAAAAACACCAATATTGTTTGTAACATATTGGATTAAAAATGAAAAATTCATGAAGCTGTTCTTGAAAAAAATAAATTCTTGGAGCATTGAAAATGGAAAACAAAAATTAGTGAAATGATCTTTGCTTATTTCTATTCCTGTATAATATAGTAGTATATAGATACAGTTGAAATAATTGATATACATGTACACAGTACAATCCTTTCTGGTTGAGATTTTAAATAACCCCGCTGGAGATTGGTGGTTCTCCCAATGTATTATATTGCCCCCGAAGTCTTGTGATTTCACAGTTGGCTTCTTTTTTTTGGTGCAATATCAGCTAACTTGTGTAGTTGTAGGATGCAAGAAATGCAATAATAACGCTTGCCGTCCTATTCTTCGTGAAATCAGACTGCATGGTTGCATGCAGAGGCTATCAAAAAATCATTACCATTCTATGTTTGTCTAGGGAAAACACTGCACTAACAATAACTGTCGCACTAATAATATATTGGACGCATTCCATGAACAAAGACAAACATTGGCACTTGTGAGTGATATTTTTGCAATAGCTGCTGCAAGATCAAAGATATTCTCCTTTCTTTTGTACTCCAGAATACCTATTCATTTCTGGTGGTGTTTTTTTAATTTTTCAACTATATAGATTACTGAAGAAAGCATTGCTTCTCGGTGGTCAATTCAAAAGCCCAACTCTGTGGTTGCAAGTCATTGATATGGTTTGACCTTTGGTAACAATTGGTCAATTACGGTGGGCACAATCGGACCACTTTCTGCAATTGATATTTCATTGTTTGAAGTGGACACATATGTGTTTACTTGAGAATGATTTATTATTCTGCATGGCTAAAAAAATGTCTCTTATGTTTATCTATCTGATGTAAAATGCCAGATGTTTTAATACTTTATGACCATGGTTGGAGGGAATGTGTGTGTGTGTTTTTTTCTTCTTATGATTGTTTCTTTTCACTAGGCTATAGGTCTGGGTGGGTATGGCTTACTACAGTGTTAGTTTAAAAAAAAGAGAAAAAAAGTTTATTTTTCTTCTAAAAAATAAAAATATGATATTTCTCTACTCCCTTTGCTATGTGTCAACATTTCTGTCTGTCTCATTGAATTGTTTTTACCTTCTCCTGACAAAGAACATTGGTTGGACTTGTAGTCTGTGTGTGTCATTATGAGGTCTCTGCCACTTTATCAGCCGGCTCCTCTGTGGGCCATCCCTGTGGTGGTGGTCTTGGTGCAGAACTTTTAACAAAACGCTAATCATCTCTGACGTTCTCTCTTGTTACTCTCTCGCTATCTACTGTATATCAGGGCCTGCCAGAAACCTGGAGATACCATGAACAGGACATGACCTTTCATTGTTACACATGGTTTGTACTCTGTATTGATTGCACATAAACACTGATAATTCCATCATGTGGCTTTTCATATGGATGTATATGAGTATGATTTGAAAATTAATATAGGATTTTGATATTTTGCCAGTTGTGACTGTTACATAGAGCTAGGAAACAAGACAAATGCTTTGTTTGTAATAAGAAAACCGTACAAATCTAAAAGTGGTCAGTTATGGAGTCTATAGACTATTTTGTGTGCATTATAAAGTAGCATTAATATGTCTAAGCAAGCATGAAAGAATCAATAACTTTAGACCAGTCGATAACATTAAAATGTCTGTTATTTAATTTAAACAGAATAAAGCTACTTTTCGGCTCTGTGTTGAAGACAGACATAGTACGCATACTGAGAGGCATAAATAACACAATGTGTATTTCACTGAATAATCTCTAACAAAAATTGTCAAATCGGATATATCGAGTATGAAGACAAATGACATACTGGTAACAACTTTAATCAGAACTTTTAAAAATAAAATGAGTTTTCATCAAAAAGCATAACTTGGGTGTTTATTGCAACAGCATTGCATGTGAAAATCTTTTTGCACATACATTGCCTGCTCTCATTTTTTTCTGTTTTAAATATGCCACAATAAGCAATATTTTATTGAAAACATTTTATTAAGTTTTTTAACGATTTGAACAATATCTTCTTTCAGTTACAGTTGTTGCCAATATGCTTAATATAGATGACATAATATTTATATCTCTGAAATTATTTATGCTTCTCGGTATAATTTTCCTTCAATATATTATAACATGTTCATATTACAGTGGTACCAGCATTTTATGTTGTAACTGTATTTTAACTGCAGAGGTGATTAAACCATAGCAGTTGTATTTACGGTAGCCACATGTTAATAGTGATTGGGGATGGGTGTGTGTGTGTGTTTTATATTTTACTTTTTATATCCATTTTTGCTGAATATGCAATAAAAATTTGCAATGGTGATCCAGCAGCAGAGTTTCTACCAGAGGGTAAAATTAGTATGGCGCATTATTACCCAGATGTTTTTGCAGATTATATATATTTTTCATGTTAACCTTTTAACAAAATTAATTACTCAAATTATCAATACTGTATGATTTTCTTAATCCTAACCCTGAACTTAACCCATTTTCTTTCTAGGAGAGGCCCCCATACCACTTTTTGTCAGTGATTGCATTTAATTCCATAGCACCATACCCAAAGATTTATTCAGAAACACTGGGCACCAGGCGTTGAAACAAATAAAATAGAGTGTGGTTTTGGCAATAGTGAGTCATCACATATTATAAACTGAAAATAATGATTTCTAACCAGAGCTGAGCAAAGTAATAAAAGTAGTATGTGTGTAGAACACAGAAAGTACATGTAAGTAACTCTTTCACATGAATATTGTGGAATTAAATCGAACTGAATCTGTCTGTTTTAACAAGTTCAAATAATTAACTTTGATTACACTGCATGTGGATTATGTTAAAGTGTGTGCTGTGCATGCATATGTGTGTGTGTGTGTGTGTGTGTGTGTTGCGTGAGTGTGTGTTACATGACTGTGTGCTGCATGCATGCGTGCTGTGTGTGTGTTGTGTGTTGTGTGTGTGTATGTGTGTTGTTAATGATGTATGTACACACTCCACCTGGTCAAGAGAACATCTATCTGTGTAGAGATCATCCTGCAAGCTGTCAAACAAATGTTTATGAACCATGACAAATTTTCCAGTGGCCATCACTCCAGTCAATATCATGTTCATCTTGCCTACTACTGGCAGTAAACCTCAGTGGCTTGCTGCCACTACACGGCTGATGAACTGTAGAGATGGTCAAGGTGAGATAGTCATATTGGATTATACACTTACACACAGGTGATAATTGCTATTAATTCACTACATGGTCATTAATTCACCACTATATGGATGATGAACTGTGAAGGGAAGATAATCATACTGGATTACAATTGAATGCAGGTAACGTATAGATTTGTTTCTGATTATCTAGACATGACCCAAGGATTAACTTATGTAATTCACCTTTAGGTTCAGGTCTAGTTTTGCTCTTTAAACGTAAATCTAAGACTAAACCACAGTTTTTATTACCATTATAGTATAACAAATATCATTAAAGGTACACAGATGTCATTTTATTTTGTCTTTAAAATGCTCAATCTTCTATAATAATTTTATTTTCTGAATGAAACTACTGCAAATTTATACTCTGTATAACTACTAGTCGTAGACTATTAAACTTACAATGTTTTGTGAAATAGGCCCCTTGTTTTGATATATACAGTGGGATATCTAGTTTACAGAAGTTTTGTTCTTGACTGATAATGACATTTAAAAGAGACTGAAAAATGTCTGATTTTGAGTGAGCTCCAGTTTATAGAGGGTCCAGTTTTGAGGAGTTTCACTGTATTTGCAAGTTGGCTTTTAATTTAAATTACTGATAGCGCTGGTGGCGGGAAGAATGTAAAAAACTAATTGTTGAAAATAAAAACAATTCAGAATGTAAAACATTAATAGTTGCTGAAAAAGAACCTTTTTCTTATCTTTTTTTTTGGTTTAAACCTGTGAATCTTTGTTAAAATGGTTTAATTACCCCATGTAATCTAAACTCATTCCACAATGTTTGTATCTTTCTGTCTCCAATGTGATGTTTTGCAATCCTTTGTGGTCTGCTAGTACACTTAGTACAACTTGTAAGAATCACATTGCAGGTGTTGAAGCAACATAAACTATTACATCTATCAGTGATATCTTTCCAGTGGCTAGAGATACACTGCCAGGTGTTGTGTGGGTGGTCTGTAAACATCTAATCCTGAATAAATAAAGTTTCTAACCTACTGATATCATATTCTGTGTCTGCCCTGTCTTCATTTTATGTACATTTAGTTTTTTCACATAATCCTGGAAGGTTGTTTAAGATTCACTGGATTTTGTGCACTTACTTGTAACATTAAAGACGGGAAGGCTATAACATGTGATAACTTGTTGTACCATATTTGTTTGGTAGATCTCCGATAGCTGTGGCACAAATGTATCCAGGTTTATCATATCTACAAGTCGTTTAAGAAGTCGGCATCTGTCCCAATCACTGGAGGTATTGTATCTTTGACACTCCAGCTTGACCTATACCAGTAGGGTTGGTTTCTTTCTGTAAGCAGTTTCCTCCAACATTTATGCAATGTGTTACTAGATAGCACATCAAAAGCACTGATTTTATCTTGCAGTGTGTTTTAACAAGAAGGAATGATAACGGAGAAGATGGAACCCAACTGCTGACTCTAAAATACTGCTACATTTTACACACCCATTTGTGTTTTGCTTTTCATGATAGAGGTTGGAAGCAAGTAGAGGTGTTACTTTTCCCATGATGTTGGCAGTTGATGTTGGTGCATTTTTAACAGTTTAAAGTTTTTTGTGTTTATACTCGGTTTCACTTAATCTGACTTCATACACACTCAAATGGATCAAACAACATCACAAGATATTTGTGTTTATGTATATTTACATGAAAGGCAAGGACAAGGTCAGGTTTTGACCTTTCTTGTGATTGACAGGCCAGAGGTAGCAAGACTTCTACTGATGTTCTTTTTTTTTCAGTTTTCTATTTTATTATATAGCCAATTTAAGAATGTCTACAGCCATCAAAATAAGCTGAAGATGGTGTTTGTTGTTACCACATGTCAGCAAAGTCTAGATATATTCAACAGTACTTTGCTGTTAACAAAATCTCGTTAAACAAACACACCAACACATCAGTTTTGATCAGTTGTGTTTTATTAAAATTTTAGACATTCAAGTACTTGGACATTGGACATTGACAATATTGATGTGAATGAATAACAGTATTAGTGTGTCTCTAAAGGACTTTAAGAATACAAATTATGAACATTCTAAACATTATAAATTTGTCATAACATATATTTACAAGATCCATACTAGTATTTTGTGGTAGCCTGTACATTGTTTGATGCTAAATGTTTATTGCTTTATCTTCGTTGACTCCCCCCAAAACAAACCACATTTTATTGTGAAACTTTACCATTACAATTAACTAGAGGAGGGTGTAATTTTGTTATTAGTGGATGTTTTGGTGGTGTTTTGTTGTTTTAAACATTTCGTTGCATAATCTACATAAAATATATGGTCTATAACATACTTGTCTGAACTGCTTTGACCTTGCTGATAATGCATTGGCATCAATAGTGAACAGTAGTCCAGTGGTAAAGTGCTCGCTTGATGTGCGGGTTGGTTTGGGATCGATCCTCGTCGGTGAGCTCATTGGGCTATTTCTCGTTCCAGCCAGTGCACCACGACTGGTATATCAAAGGCTGTGGTATGTGCTTTTATGTCTGTGGGGTGGTGCATATAAAAGATCCCTTGCTGCTAATCGAAAAGAGTAGCCCATGAACTGGCGACAGCAGGTTTCCTCCCTCAATAACTATGTGGTAATTAAACATATCATGTCTTGATGCCATGTAACCATAAATAAAATGTGTTGA
Source organism: Dracogyra subfuscus (assembly GCA_016106625.1). Lineage (NCBI taxonomy): Eukaryota > Metazoa > Mollusca > Gastropoda > Neomphalida > Peltospiridae > Dracogyra > Dracogyra subfuscus. Next base: position 3,123 of record JAECMU010233429.1, on the reverse strand, counting down.
GTGCATATTTAAATAAAACATTTGCTTCCTTCCTTAAACAGTGAATTCCATTTAAAAACTGAAAATGACATAGTCCTGGACTTAAAATTGTATTCAGTATACATTGAATAAAAATGTCTATTATTCGTTGAGTCAACAAGGTCTTTATTACTGCAATAAGATTAGCTGGCTATGTAATAAAGTTAATACTCATCTTATTAGTAGTGATATATTGTACAGTCTATATATATAACACTTTCCAGTTTAACTTGATGTGTTAGAATGTAGAATTATTTTATCAGACTGGAATAATTTTTACCACTGGTCTGGCTGTTTTTGATATATAAATGGTAGCAAACATTATCAGACAAACTGTTTCAGCAATTGTGCTGCCAGATAACGGCTGATTGTAGAATCATAACAAAGAGGAAAGAAAAGAATGTTTGTAGCCGCCATGATGGCGACCACTGGAGTCATTTAATAAGGGAGCAATGTTTATACTGGTTCTAGTATAAACACTATTTCGGACAAGTCTTATACATAGACAATATTAGTTCTGTTAGTTTCTGGGGTAATTTTCATAACTAGGACTGAAGATCTTTTGTTTTATATAGTGCAAGTTTGTTCATCATGGTTGTGACAGTTCTTGGAAAATACCATAACACAAACTGCTGCAGTTTTTGATAGTATATATCATAACTGATGTAATCAGTTGCCAATATTAATTTGAATATAGCAACAAAAATATAGTAAAACTAATTTCTATTAGTTGAAAGTTAGTTTAGTATTAAAATAGCTAGTTGGACAGTTGAAAAGTATAATAGATACAGATAACAAAGTTTTAAAAGTGTTTTTATTATTACTTTGTTTAGTTTCTTCATTGCCTTTAAATACCATCACTTTCTTATTATCAACTTACCATTTATCCCTGCATCCCAATCATATTGGGGCGGGATGTAGCTCAGTGATACAGTCTTCGCCTGATGCACAATTGATTTAGGATCGATCCCTGTCGGTTATTTTTTGTTCCAGCCAGTGCTCCACAACTGGTATAACAAAGGCTGTGGTATGTAATATTCTATCTGTGGGATGGTGCATGTAAAAGATCCGTTGCTGCTAATCAGAAAGAATAGCCCATGAAGTGGTGACAGCAGGTTTCCTCTCTCAATATCTGTGTGGTGCTTAACCATATGTCCAACGTTATATAACTGTAAATAAAATGTTTTGAGTGTGTCGCTAAAAACATTTCCTTCCCAATCCTATTCTACATGATCTTTTGCTATGTGCTGGGTTTGTCTAATTTATACTGTGTTAAGTGGTCTGGACACAATAAATAAAATAAAAAATTAAAGAAACTTTGTATTGTTACACATGTAACTGTCACCTTTTTAAGGCTTAGTTTCTGTTCATTTGCAAGTAAAACTGGCTGAAATTTCTCATAATTGATTGGAAAGGCAGATTCCAAGAGCACTGATCCATCTTGCCTGTGGAAGGTGAAATGCTTTTGTTTTGAGGTTACTCAATGGATTGACCCTGTGACCTGTTAGCTGAATGCTTTATAAGTATGTGGATATTTATGCCAGGAACATGTGTTGTTCCATCTTTGAATGTGTTTGAGACTATCTGACAGCTGGCCAACTCTTCTGACCAGCTGGTTACAAGGAAGAATATTTGAATAATGGAATTATTTTGACAAGAGGCTGGAAATTGCAGTTGCAGACACTATTAATTTAGGTCATGTGACTGAAAATCATTCAGATTGTTTTAATTTATGAGACAGCAATGTGCAAAATACATACCTGCCACATTTTAAATTGATGTACATGTGTTGAGGTAATTAAATCTTGCTGCCCAAAGGTAAAATTGTACATTAAATTTGCTAGATATGAAATATTGTGAAATACATTAAAGGTGTTGTTAACAGTAAATCATAAAAAAATTTAAGGTAAGTAAAGCCCTAGCTATATTAATGTGTGAAACAATTTATGAGGTGGTGTTTTTTATTGGAATTTATTTGTAGGTATAAAGTGTTAGATCTGTACAGATTTTGGTGGTGTTTCAATTTTCAAAAATGTTTTTTTCTAAAAACACCGTTGAAGCAATTGACAGCCAGAGATACCGCATGTTTAGACAGAGAGAGTAATAAAGTTATCACTGATTGGATGAAATTTGACCTCTACTGGCTCTTGTAGCTGTTCTGCTTACTCCCACTTGTAAACAAAAAAGGTGGAAACCTTTTGTTAATTTTAAAATCCTTTATAATTATTGGATAAACTACATTGAACAGTCAACAATAAATACATTTGTTGATTATTTCAGTGTATTTTATGCTATTTTAAGTAGTTTGTATTGCACAAAAGCATCTCGCTTCGGACTAGCATACTCCACCCGACAGAGCTCCGTACATAGGTGTTGACAGGTGTTGATTGTAACCAGTTGCAAATTCTGGTCCTTTGTTTTAATTGGAATGTAATACCTTGACGGCTCTCTAAACTAAGAATGGTGCTATCTTTAACATGTGTTTAATCTCTTGACCGGCTTAGTGACTTTGGACAAATGTGTAGCCTAGTGGCAGTCGATTGACACTACAGTAGGTCCGACTTTAGTGACTGGCAATATACTTTGGCAGACTTTAAAATCACAAACGTCTGAAACACCAGCAATATTGACCACTATTATTTATTATTTTAAATCCTGTACGAGATACCGATGTCTGGGTAGGCCGATCCATTTGGCGTACTAGTATTTGATCCAATAATAGAAATAGACAAGTGCTTCGGACTGACAAGAATGACAAAAGTGGGACCGGCAAACGCACATTTTAAAAACAATTTCGGTCTCAGAGATCGAGAATCGGTCCCAGACCGGCAAAAAAGGGCTTTTCCCCACCCCTGCTGGCAACCTTTTATTAGACATTTTCTGTCAATGGGAGATTCTTGTTATAATGGAAATTTAATAGTAGCTATGAATTAAGAGACAGGAATCATCCAATGTGTATACTTTAGAAATGGACAGTGGGGAGAGGTGTGGAAAGGAGGGTCATTTTTCAAACAACCCATAGACTCCTAAGGAGTATAAAAACTATATAGTTTGTTCAAAATGAAGCTGATCTACATGGTGACCGGTCAAAACCCCCTCCGGTCA
>JAECMU010233377.1:0-13787 GCA_016106625.1 Dracogyra subfuscus | reverse complement strand
CTCTAGCCCTCCCTTTGTTGATGTGTATTACACGCAGTCCTCTAGTCCATGGTGTTATTGGGTCGTGGTAAGGAGTGTGGCAAACTTTGGCACAAAATAGCTTTCACCTCTTCATAGATTATGGTAGATTTGCAGTTTAATTTTGGAGACTTTAATTTCAACTCCGGAACGTTTCAATTCAACTCCGGAACGAATGAAAAACTGAAAATCTTGATAAAATCAGTGGAGACCAATAAATTATCTGAAAATTGAGTGCAATGTTGTCAGAACGATATTGGCAGTCGAAACTGAAGTTTATATAAGGTTCCAGCAAAAAATATTCTTTGCGTTGTATCTATGTGAAATTGGCAGGTATTGTGAGAATGACCCATATATATATATATATATATATATATATATATATATGCCTGGCCTATAAGGATGATGTCAAGACATTTGTCTTGTCCTATTTGACAAATGGTTCGGTTTTATACATCTTTTTAAATTTCAACTGAATACTTCTACATTTATGAAAAATAAAAAAACATACTAACATGTAAATGGATTTGTCGGCCCAATATGGAACTGACAATTATTTCACTGGGGCAGAATAATCTAAAAAGCTGCCACATGTTTTTAGATTCAAATGATGACACCAGTCAAGTAATGTTGCTGCATATCCCCATGATAATAATAAACTCTCACACCATGACTTCTGTTTTTGTCAAAAGAAAAACTAGTTTAATAAAAAAAAATTGTCAATTTTGTGTGGTCAGTGAAAATGTGGGGCCCAAGGCAAATGCTTCCTTTAAAATACTGCTATTATAATCCATTACTGAATTTGAGGTTATTTGTGGTTGATAATTTTCAGCAATGTTGTGTGGATAACATAAGATCAATGAAGACTGAAGTGAAGTAGAACTAATTTTGTTTTTATGTCAAAGGGAGATAACTGGCAAATGTTTCCCAATTTGTATGAGGTTAGCATTAGAAACCTGTCTAGTATTTTGACCATTAGTACTTGAACAGGGTTCATACACTTAAAATATTTTATTTTCAAGGACTTTTAAGCACTATTATAAGCCAATTTAGTCACTGAACTTTCTAGTTTAATTATTTAATTATATTATCTTTTTAGTTTATTCTTCTGTTCACGATGTGTCATACACATACCCACCCTTACTTCTTTGAACTGTGTGTGTGTAATTGTGATAGATTTCAGAACCATTAATAACCAACTTCACAATCTGTATTGCACTGGTGTTTGAAGAATTTAAAGATGTATGGCACAGCACATGCACAGGACACCAACTTTGATAGAATTCGTTTATTGATATTTTGCTACCGCTCAGGTTGACAGCATGTAATGTGTTCCTTTAGCACATGAACAAATGTTTATTCATCAGGCTGAATACTGTTTTAAGTTTTGTAAAAGAATCCAGCAATAAGTGATTGATAAGCCGTAAATATGTCTGTATGGAGCTAAATATGAATTGCTGATCTGTTTTATGTATTAAGACTGCCAAGGCAGATTTTATTGTACATAGTTTATTGTTAATTTTTAATTTATGCTTGAATGTATTTATATAATTTATATATATTGTTCTTCATGACTGTTTTATAAAGTTGCTCTAACATGCGACTATTTTATATTTGAATGGATATGTGTACATATTTTTTAAAACACATACATCTAAGTTACTGTTTAACCCAGTGTGATGTTTCTTTAGTCCTCTACTGGTCCAACTTGAGGGGACGATAATTTTTGTTTCTGTCCATTAGTCCATCTGTCCCTCATAGGGTTTCCAATTATTTTTTTGCAATGCTTCAAGATATTGAGCTTAAACTGTATTACAGCTTTATCATGTAGAGTTATAGATCCTGTTTGACTTCCATTTGAATTTACCCATTTTTGGAGTTATGTCCCTTTAATTTAGGAGATTGCCTCAACAGTACTCTCAGAATGCTTGTTTAGTTCTGTAGTATTAGGTTTCTTTCACGTTAATGCTAGACACAATTGGAGAAATGTCCAACTTTTCTGCTTACTGGAAATAATATATTTATTTCATGACAACGATATTGTATATAATTGTTACGGTGATAAAAAAGTAACATAGCAAATACCAGTATTACTTCAATCACTTGATGTCTGCTTAAATCTGATTGTTCAAGCATTATACTTGTGCTAAACCAAATTTATTATTTATTTTTGTTTTTCTCCTAGTAGCCCGCTGGGTTTACATCATGGGTGGAACTGGTTGCCCATTTGTGAAATCTGGTAGCTCCGAGTGTCCGGGCACAGGATTTTTCCAACCCTGCCAATGAACTTCCCAAGTAGAATAATGATTTATTGACTGTATGCATGTAATACATCAACTATTTTTTATCCTTGATGGTTGAGTTTTTCTGTTTTACTCATGTAACATTCATGATGAACAGTGGTGTAATATAGCTCAGTGATAGAATGCTTGTAACAGGTTTAACATTCATTCCAACTTATTGTGATGCTTATATCCAATTGAGGTTCACGGATGCTGCCCTGGGCACACACCTCCGCTATCTGGGCTGTCTTTTCAGGACAGTGAGTTGGTGATAGAGAAGTTGGTGTTGTGGTCGACCCATTGAATCATCAAAAGTTGCTCTGGGCAGGAGCCAGTACCGGGCTGCAAGCCCAGTTCCTACCAGCCTTATGTCCAATGGCTTAATACCGACATTGCTGAGGCTTGACACTCAGTCACAAATTAAACATTATTTATTGAATTGTCTAGATAGAATTATTTAGACCATTGAATGAATGAATGTTTAATGACACCCCAGCACAAAAATACATTGGCTACTGGGGACATTAAGAGATCCACCACACCTGTTATACCTCGGAGATAATTCTATCTAGACTATTGAATAAATGTTTAATGACACCCCAGTGCAAAAAATGCATTTGCTTCTGATTGTCAAACAAACAAAAGTATATGAATAAGATCATTCACATTTAAAACAAATTATATATAATTATGTAGAAAAGTGTAAAGAGTTGGGGGGAAGATATAATTATAATACAAATATAAAGGTAAGATGTGTAACTATCTAGAGTAATAACAAGTACTGTATTGAAAGAACCATCTTTAGATACCAAATAACCATATATACTAAAAGAAAAAGGTATTGTGACACACAAAAGACAAAGATAATTGATGATGTTTTTACTGCTGTGAAAGATAATTGATGATGTTTTTACTGCTGTGTATTCAATGTTATAACATGGAAAGAGAAATGTCCGAAGGTATGGAAACCAGCAATAGTCCATGAAAAGGGTGCACCTGTCATATATAAATGAGCTACATCACTAGAGGGAGTCCATAGCAAATTTCACAGTCAGTAGTGAGTGTGTCCACCTTGAGCATTGATACAGGCCTGGCACCGTCGTCTCATTGAGGACACTAAACACTGGAGAAACACGGGCTGTGAGGGTTGCTGGCTGGAACCTGTTTCGCAATGTGTGGTTCCGATCCATATGTCTTGGCGAGGGGTTGTCATAGGTGGTCGGCCGCTACATGGACGGTCCCTGACCTGGTTGATATTGTTGCCATAAGTGCCATATGGTGTTTCTGTGGATGTTGAATCGACATGCGACGTCACGCTGTGAAGTCCCAGATTCAAGCATTCTTATTACTCGCCATCTGTGATTTTCACTGAGGCATGGCATGACAAAATTGCATCAAACAGTTCACTAATGGTGTTTTTCTGACTTTTGAAGGCTGCACAGAGTGGCAATGATTTGTTACTGAATGTCTGGCCTTTCATGGTGAACACTGGACAGCATGTCTCCCAAATATTCCATGTTTCTTGCACAAAGCATACAATCTGCTTGGTTGTATTTCTTTGAGCTGTTTCATGCACATTTTCTTTAGTTTACATACATATATCCATTCACAAATTTATTACTCCAAACAATCCATCACAATAAATTTTGCCTTCGAGTATACATTTATGATAGTTAAAAATGTCCTGTCATATCATTGAAACAACACATTTACCGAACCTAGTGGACAGTACAGATTTGCTCCAATAACCGTTAACAGTATTCTGTATGTGCACTTTATCGTACCATTTCAGATTATTCATTGTATTAATTTCATAGTGTTCTTGTCATGTGTTGTAAAAAGTGTAGGTGAACCCACCTTGTCTTTCAGAAATATTTGAAGCTTTGTATACGATATGAATAATGATTCCATGCCTTATTTGGCTTAATATACTATGTGTATTTAAAGATATTAAAAACCCAAGTAGCAATATTACAAAACTCTTCTTTTTTTCTTTCTTTTTTTTACCTTTTGCATTTTGTAAAAGTATATATGACAGTCTTACTGTATTTTTTAGATTTTCAAATGTACTGGTAATTTAGCCATTTATTCGTCCCTGTGCATAATGACAAGTCCAGTCTTTCTATGTTATTGTATGAACATGTAAATGTTGATGGTTATATCAAAAATACGTTCTTGCCAGTAGTCCTAGATACGTACCTTTCCCTGCTTGAAAGCTTTGCTGTGATACATATTCAAGTTTTAAGTGTGAGCGTGTGCCTTCTTGTTTTGCACTCAGATTATCATTCAAGTACAGATTGCTACAATGGAAACCATTTTAATTTTAGGCTCTAATATAATGCTTTAGGTTTTTTATAGCAATATCCATAACTGATCAATCTGACACATTCCCCCTTTTAGTGTTCTAAGTATAAAGACCAGCAACATGGTCTGTTGACCTCGTGCACTGATAGTAAAAACATTAGTTAGTTTATACTTAAGGTAGAATCAACTGTCATTTAGTGTTGAGTTATGTCCCCTCACACCGATTCACTGTATTTATCATATTTATCAATCTAATTAAAATTAGCTCCACTATTACTATAACAGTAGCCAGTTGAAGGTCATGTCCACCAATCAAAACCTTACTTGCAGAATCATGCCAGTGATTTAAAAATAATTTGAAAACATTTCAGATTATCCTGAGGGGTATACGACATGTTTCGTGTTTTTTGCCTTAAAACATGTTTTATTTTATAAAATAAATAATTTGTAATGTAAAACTGAAGACTAATAACCCATCCCGTACATATTGGTATGGTTCGCTGTACTGCAGCCACTAAAATAGACTTGCCGATATTTTTAGATTTGTAAACTCCCAAATAACGTTATAAAAGGTGAAGTGTGATTGGTCCATATTTAACTTATTAAATTTACAGACGAAATGTTACCTGGCCATTGGAGGCTACGCAGTGTTTTTAGCAGTCTGATTAAAATTAGTCTAAATAAAACATTTGTAATTCACATGAAACATGTTGTATACGCTCAGAATAATTCGGAATGTTTTCAAATTATTTTTAAATCACTGGCATGATTCTGCAAGTAAGGTTTTGATTGGTGGACACTAGCTCCAAATGGCTGCTGTTAGATCCACATGTAATAGTGGATCTAATTTTAATTAGATTGTGTATTTATGAAATACATTATTTTAACAAGAATAAAAGCTGTTGGAATCACATGTGGTTTACCCACAAGTTTCCATTCCAAATATAGTTCATAACAGGCCAAACATCTTTCAAAAAGAAGTTACTTTAATAATGACAACAATATTTTTCAGTGAATGAAGTATTTATTGTAAATTATAAAAAAATTACTGTCTTGTGTCAGATTTCTACATGACCATTTTAAGTTACAGGTAAAAAACCTGGTTTAGTTTAACATCAATCCCATTCCATTGTTTTAAATTATTTTGACAAAATAATATAGTGCATCAATTCTCAGGGATTTGCTACAGTAAATGTTTACACTGTCTTCCATGCATAAAGTGCTCACAGCATTCAGCATGAACCGATATCCGGTGTGTCCATTTTATATACTGCATTCAAAACACAAAGTAATATAATCAATAAATATTTTAAGACAAAGTGATAGTGTTTGTTGTTGTTCACTTTACTAGAATATGCCCAGACAAAATTGATTTGGGTGTTAATTTCATTTATTTCTTCTACTTTGTCTGGGTTGTGTTTGTAGAGAGAAGAATGTAGTACCGGTAGTGTTGGTTTGAACCGGCCTCGGTGGCATCATGGTTAGGCCATCGGTCTACAGGCTGGTAGGTACTGGGTTTGGATCCCAGTCGAGGCATGGGATTTTTAATCCAGATACCAACTTCAAACCATGAGCAAGTGCTGCACAACACTCAATGGGTAGGTGTAAACCACTTGCACCGACCAGTGATCCATAACTGGTTCAAGGCCATGGTTTGTGCTATCCTGCCTGTGGGAAGCACAAATAATAGATCCATTGCTGCCAATCGAAAAAGAGTAGCTCAATATCTGTGTGGTCCTTAACCATATGTCTGACGCCATATAACTGTATATAAAATGTGTGTGTCGTTAAAACATATTGTTCTTTCTTTTTTTTCTTTTTTTTGAATTGTTTCCACTGGCAGTTGCTAAAAGGAATTTCTCCATTACCTCAAGTTGGTAGTGCTGGCAAAATATTCTCAAAGCAATCTTAGCACTACAATATGATAAAAACATTTCAAAGCTATGATATTTCTAAATGTTGATAGGTCATGAGAACAACAAAAGTAAAGTTGAGGAAAAATAAACCACCAAATATTTGGCCTAAATTTCCAGGACACAATAAAATTTACTGCTTTTTCCAGGACATTCCAGGCCTGGATTCTAAAATCACAGAATTCCAGGACATTCCAGGACATTCCAGGATTTCCAGGACGCGTAAGAACCCTGAATTCATAGTGCTAAGAAAGCTTCGAAAATATGGGCCCTGTTCAATTTCACTTCAAGAAGGTTGGATTTTCTTGCTCGCCCATTAATTTTCTCATTTGAAACTGATGACCTGGTTGTCATAGCACCATCAAAAAAATATACAGGACCAGAATTGACTGCTTAGTGACTTGAGTTAACCTGAAACAGATTTGTCTGTGAAAGTTAACTGAAAGTGTGATAGTCATAAATATTTTAGTTGGAAAGGACATTTAAGTTTCTATTAAACTTGGGGCGGGAGGTAGCTCAGTTGTAACAGCGCTTGCTCGAAGTGCGGTCGGTCTGGGATTGATCCCTGTCAGTGAGCCCATTGGGCTATTTCTCATCACAGCCAGTGCACCACGACTGGTATATCAAAAGACGTGGTATGTGCTATCCTGTCACTGCATATTTAAGATCCCTTGCTGCTAATCGGAAAGAGTAGCCCATTAAGTGGCGATAGCGTGTTTCGTCTTTCAATATCTGTGTGGTCCTTAACCATATGTCTGACCCCATATAACTGTAAATAAAATGTGTTGAGTGTGTCGTTAAATAAAACATTTCTTTTTCTTTTCTATTAAGCTTGGTTTTTAAGGCCATGCAAGAAATACAATACTACATTCATGTCCATCAAATAGCATTTCTTTTACAACTTGTTTAAGAATGGATCCAACCCGCTTTGGCTCGTTAAGATAATAGGTATGCAGTGGTCATTCATGTAGAATACTCTGTATGTTGAATGAACAGTTAACTATACATGCTTGTTCTCGGGCTTATTTGTCTCACAACATGCTAAACACCAACCATTTTAGGGTTCCACGATAAATACAGAAGACCTATGAAAATTAAAAGTCCGTTGAAAAAGTATATATTTTTTTATTTTTTTTTGGTTTGTTTAACGACGCACTCAACACATTTTTAATTACGGTTATATCGGCGTCGGACATATGGTTATGTCGAGAAAAAAACCCAGTGGTCAGCTGACGGGGATCGATCCTAGACCGACCGCGCATCAGGCGGGCACTGTACCACTGGGCCACGCTGCCCGCTTGAAAAAGTATAATTATTTAAAGGCATCAAGTAGTGCAACTACACATCAGTAATGCACACATTCTAAATCGGTAATTGGAATTGATGCAAAAAAACATCCAGCCTCTTTTATAGTTTTTCAAACTTTTTTTTTGAAAAAGCATCAGGATACTGAGCTGATATTTTGTGTAGTCTCATCAATGTACAGCTACAGATCAAGTTTGACTTTCCCTAGCGATTTACCCATTTTGACAGCAGTACTCTGAAAATGCTTGTTTTATAAACTGAACATGATGATTTTTGACGTTCATGGAAGTATAAAACACTGCACTGTATAAATTCAATATGTAAAGCGGTTCAGTTTCATACTTGTATGAGTGTTAAAAATGTTTCAATTTTTATAATTCCAAGTTTATAATTACAATCACTCATTCATACATTAATACAAACTATTAAAAAAAATATGGTTTTTTGTTGTGTTTTTTTGGTTTGTTTAACGACGCACTCAACACATTTTAATTACGGTTACATCGGCGTCAGACATATGGTTATGTCGAGAAAAAAACCCAGTGGTCAGCTGACTGGGATCGATCCTAGACTGACCACGCATCAGGCAGGCACTCTACCACTGGGCCATGCTGCCCGCCTATTCAACAATGACAACTAAAACAAACTGTCATTCTATTCATAAAGAAATCTTCTGAAATGATCCATTTTGTTTTTTTAAGCATTGCCAAACGTGCAAAATTTAGATCCATGCAGTTATGAACATCATGTTTTTCGCATAACATTATTTGGACCAATCTACGCATTTTTATCAGAGTATTTACAGATTAAAAATGTTCAACACTCTTTGGGCTACCAATAACTAAGCCCGTCAACCTTTCATATTTTCCAGAGGGTTCCATTTTCATGGATTTTCAGACAGTAATTTGAGATATACACATTTATTTCCATATCTTGAAACCCCCCTCCTCCAAACTAGTACATGATATACCAATTGTCACAAATTGTATGTGACCAATGACAGCTGGTTCAAAACAATCTGCAGAAATGTTCTAGTTGAATTTTAAATCTATATAGACTATGATAATAAGATTGACAGGATTATAAATGAAAACTGCTAATTCAGTGATGTAACATTTTATTTATTGTACATGCAGTTTATGTATAAATTAAAAAAATAAACATAGAAAAGTATAAAATTTCACTAGATTCATCTTTAGATCACAATTTTATGTCACACATTGCATAGTTAAAGATAATACAATGGTTTGATTACAGCCTGCTACCAAGAACTACCAAGGTTCTTAACAGAATAAAATGGTGTGTTTACAGGGAGTACTAAACCAAATAAAATCCCATACGTGATCATGTTTGTGTTTAATGCAGTATATTAACCAAACTATGACCCATAAATATAAGTACATGTACTACAACCCCTACCTCAAAGTATTAACTGAAGAAATGGTACACTTCATGGCTCATATTTGGTATAACCAGATATTTTTTTACAAGACCCCAAGTAATTTTTTACAAGCACAAGATTACTTGACTGAGTGGTACTAGAATAATAAAAATTGCATACAGTTTTTGCTCAGATGAAACTTTTTTTTTTTTTTACAACAAACAACGTCACATGTATCACCAATGTCAGAACTTGTGTGGTATTAACTGCTTTATCAAAAGGGAGATACACCTCGAACTTTGACCTACAGCCTGCCACTATGAACTGTCAAGGCCCTGAACTCTAGACAGTACACCACCAGGAGGTGCACATCATATATGAATACCATTGTGGTTAGTCTTTGGTTTCAGAATGTCTTTGATTTAAGTGTCACGTGGTATCGATAGTACAGTAGAATAGCTGATAAAATCATCCCAAAGTCATAGCCAAACAATGTCCCAAGCAAGCATGATACTGGCCAAATCTGAAAAAGAAAAAACCCAAAACATAATTATATAGTGTTTGTATCTAACTTAGTTGCTGGTTTGTTAAGAAGTAGTTAACTGTGAACTCTACTGCAGTACATCTTCTGAAGTACTCAAAATCCTGGTTTTTAGAAAATCTGAAACTGCAGATCTCCACAGACCAGATATGTTCTTATATATTTTAATTATCCAAAGTCCAAAAGACCCCTTGGCAAATTTTATTAGAACCAGGCACCGCACTTATAATTTTACTCTTAAGTCTAGAATCAAGAAAATTAGAGTGAGCTTTTAACAGCAAGACATTGCCATACAAACCGTATGTGTGTGATGTTATCAGAGACTGGAGTCTCGATTCTATAAAGCTTTTGAATAAAGTCTCAAATAACATCAAATACATGCAATTTGTATGCTTTGCTGTGATGCTAACATCTTAAGATGTTATTAAAGACTCAAGTCTTCAGGGCTCGCGCTGTCGTTCGCCAATTGCGAATATTAAAAAATATTATCGAAAGAATTTTCAGTTTGGCGTAAGAATTTGCGAAAGACTTCTATTCTAACATTTGTAACAGATTCTGTGGATTGCTCCACCTAGCTGATATATTTGGCGCCAATTGCAAGTCCACGTGATCAGTCTATTTTCTCCCAGTGATTGTCGTAAACAGAAATAATAAAAATAAAAAACAAATCAGTGAAAAATATAAAAGACTCTTGACTAGAAGTTTTATAAGCAGGAGTCAGAATTTCGTTTATCAACATTTGTTGCGTTCATTTGGTGCTAATGAATACATATTCCAAATTGTGAACACGACATCAATAAGTGGAGAGCATTCAGGTGATTTAAAGACAATCTGCACCATCACTCCAATCTCACACAGCCCAAATCATCATACATGAGTTGTGAAGATTGAGACAAAGTCCTACCCCAGTTCAAAAGTTGATTTCATGGGTTATTTTGGCTCTTGACAACTTGTGAACTGGGATATATGATATACACGACTTTAATGAATGCAGTATAGGTAATGGAATGAAATGTTTTAATGATGGACTCAATGGTGGAACAAACACAAATCATTTGTGCAATTATGAATTGGGGTGTGTGAGATTGGAGTGACAGTGCAAAAGAAGGCAGTATAAGATGTAAGAAGAATTAGTGGAAAATGTTACACACACACACTATTATTATAGGTAAAACAATTATCACATATATTATGCACATTTCTATTTATTTTAAAATATGATTTGAAATCCATTCTGAGACTATTAATTTCAATGGTTACCTGCCAAGGCCGATCCCAATCGAGTGGTATTGGAAATGCTCCAAGCCACGCTCCAATGATACTACAGATGGTGGTCGTATATACTACCAATTCAGGACCAAGCTCCGCACTGTAAAACAAAATCAGTCTGTTGGAATATTGTTTTACAAGAACAGTGGGTAAGATGGACAACAAAGTAGGCTATGTATGTTTAACCAGCAAGAGCACAGTGAAATGTAGGTAGGTAGATGCTTCAGTTGGCGGGCAGCATAGCCCAGTGGTACAGTGCCCGCCTGATGCGCGGTCGGTCTAGGATCGATCCCCATCAGCTAACCACTGGGTTTTTTCTCTCGACATAACCATATGTCCAACGCCGATATAACCGTAATTCTAATGTGTTGAGTGCGTCGTTAATTTTTTTTTTTTTAAATAAAAAATGCTTCAGTTGTTTCAGTTGTTGGCTTTTCAAGCTGAGTATCTAAAATGCTTTTTTGGATTGACACCATCTTTATTTTTGGGGAAAGATCTGACTCCTATATTTTATTAATGAAATATCAGATTTCAAAAATATTTGTATACTAGTAAGTGGTGGGTTAGTTCTAATAAATACTTCCATTGAAATAAAATTTTAATATATATTATGTTCAGAATCTGAAATTCAAATACAGATGTTTTTAGATTTGTCGCTGCCACATCCGTAATGATAAAAATGACAAAACCTTTATTTAATTTTCATACATTAACTCACAACTACCTATATTTGTTTTTTATGCAATAACTTTATGAACTGTATTCAACCATATATATATTATATTTAAAATATAATTAATTTGTGTAATTAACCTGTTATGGACATGGCATGACATATATTTACATTGAGATGCCACGTCACAAAAGGACCCACATTAGCTTTGATCTGTCAGTCCAGTTTAAACAAATTGTTCAACAATGTACCTGTATAATAATCAAATTGCTTTCAGTTTTGGGATTTACAAATATTCACTGTTATCTGCCACTTATTTTGTCTTATCATTGAATATCTATATATTAAGGCAGGTACTTGTTGGATCCAATATTAAAGACACAAGTTACATCACCATCAAAACTACATGTATGATCAACTTTCAAGTTGTCTACTGCCCAAAAATTAATATTCACTAATATTATTTCATTTTGATCATTGTGCTTATATCCAATTATGGTTCAAGCACATACCTCAGCCATATGGGATGTAGGACAGTAGGTTAATATAATACTCAAATAGTCACTGATTATACTTTGTCCTGGGGCCTTGTCAAACAAACATTCCTTTCTTTCAATGATAGTTTATTAACAATTTAATTAAAATGTGGATCTAAGAGCAACCCGTTGGAGCTAATGTCCAGTTGACATTTCATTCAACCAATCAAAACCTTACTTGCAAAATCATGCCAGTGATTGAAAAAGAATTTGAAAACATTCGGGATTATGCTGAGGGTATACGAAATGATTCGGGTGAATTACGAAGTATGCCGGAAACAATATAAAATTTGTTTCAAGACGGAAAAAAAAACCTGTGATAGTATAGCCATAAAATCTGTTGATACTAGTATACAATTAAGAGTTTATTACTGCACTTTCCCCCCTGTTTTTTCAATGCTGAAACAGACCAACAAGTTTGCCTATTGCATAATTTATAGTCTCACCAGATATTTTTAGAATTTGTATCCTCCTGAATAACGCTATAAAAGGCAAAATGTAATTGGTCAACATTTAAATTGTTATTTATAACTTAAATGTCACCTGGATATGGAGTCCACGCAATGCTGTTAGATATACTGGTAGATCAGTAGAGCTAATTTTAATCAGATTGGTTACTTTTTACTAAATTGTAACTGCACAGTAAGTAAGTTTCAACACTCACCTATTATGTGCATACACTCTGACCCAAGAATTTAAATTCAGACCAAGGAACACACAAGGTGGGAGAATGGATGTTGCTGACAACATGAGAGAGAAATGAAATGTTTCTGCAACTGATCTGAAAAAAGAAATAAAAAAAATATATATAATGCAAGTAAGCAACAAAATTATATAATATGCTGAAATATAACTTGAATTTATAGGTCTCTAGTAATGATTTTAAAAGTAGCCCATGATACAATGTATTATTATGGAAATAAAAACATTTTCTGGTAGCTATTGGTCTAAAAGGCCAGTCACTGCAATAATTGAACATACTCCAATATATGACAAATTTAATTGGTTTAATGGTTAACTTTATAATAAAATGGTTAACTATGAGCTATAGGATTTAACTTTATTTTAATGCATACCTTGTATTCCCAATTTATGCACATTTTCTTTCATTTTAAAAGCATATGTTGGTATTAACTACCCACCACCCTCTCCCCATCAGTGGATAAATAATTTTGTATGCTCACGAAAAATATTGATAATTGTGAATGTCTAAGCATTAATTCACCTAATGGACAGGTTATTTTAATAATTAATATATATATTAATGTGGTTGCTGAACTACATACAAATCCTACATGTAAAATAAAGTATTACTGTAGTCAAGCCGACTTTTAGTAAGAAATGTATATATATTCCATTATGAACTCTTGCATGCAGGTACATACTCTGTAAGAGGAGCCCCATACAGAATGGCTAATGCATGGAAGAACAGAGTAGATCCTAGTAAAAGCAGTAAGCCCTTCACAACCGTGGTTATCTGTTAAAAAGAAAAATAAAGATACTGTATGTAACAATGCATTATTCATAAACAAGATCTCATTAAAAAATAGGCAAACTAATATTTT
>JAECMU010233360.1:0-10905 GCA_016106625.1 Dracogyra subfuscus | reverse complement strand
ATTGTCATGTGTGTTACTATTGGATCTAATAGAATGATGTTTGGTTATTGTCATGTGTGTTACTATTGGATCTAATAGAATGATGTTGTCACTGTTGACTGTTACAGCTGCAAGTCGTCTGCTGACCTGCGCCGTCACATGGAGAGTCACAGCGGCCAGCCTGCATACTCATGCCACATCGAGGGATGCACCTTCGAGGCACGCAACTACTGGACCATTGCAAACCATATGAAGAGAGCACATGAGGTTTATTGTACTTGTTTAAAACATTTATTGGTTTTAGCAGGCCTGCAAGATGTATAATGTGTGTCAGAAGATTGAATAATTAAAAAAAATTGGTCAGTTCTCCGTCATCTTAGTAGTAGATTCTTACAGATACTGTCAATTATTTCTGTAAAAATTAGTATCATCTGTGATTAACCCTTAAAAATCTGTCAAGGCCGGGGTGTACATCGATTGCAGGCTTGTATTTTTAACTTACTGAGCATAATTTATTTGTCAAAAACTATTAATAAAGCAGAAGAAAAAAAAAATATTCATGTATGCTTAGAGTGCATCGCACCATCATGATTATGGCATAGGGGTAATGAAATCTAACTTTACCTTACCTGTTAATTTTACACGAAACGTAGATTTATATTTCCAAAGTACAGAAACATATTAAGTATTTTGTGCTACGAGGTTTATTATGTCTAAACTAAAATGTCTTGCAACTTTAATAAGCATACAGTTCATAATAGTTATGCTCTGTTCAAGTGAACTCGGAAATCATATATTTGCAAAGTGTAGATTCCGGAATCACATTAAATTTGAATACTGTAAAATACTTTATTTTCGCAGGGACTTAATTTTCGCGCTATTCGTGCAGAAAAATTTAGTGCGAATTTTAGGATCCCGTGAAAAATTAAACCAAACAGATTGTGACTGATTAATTGTTGTAGATGACCCGGTCTGTTTTTCCAGCGTAGATGAATTGGGGTGATAACATGTCTCCACTTTCAGTGATCGCCAACAAAACCGTGATCTGTCGTTTGTCGTCAACACCCGATATTGTCACCTGTTTAGCGCCTCTCTCTTCCATGGTACAATCACCCCCAGGAATGAGTGATACTCCAGTCTGGTCCCAGTTAATTACCAACTTGTCTGGAATTTGAATGTTTGCTTACTGTATCGCTCACCCGTTTAAGAAAGACCTCCTTTATTTCTTCACCACGCTTTCGCTTTTTAAGAGTATCCTGTGACGTCAGCTTGTCAACTGATGTATTTTCTGCAACTATTGTTTCTGCCTCGTTTTCAGTTTTACTTTCGCATGGATTTGAATTACACCCCTCGAAAATAAAGTATTTTACAATATGACAATTTTAAACTGTATCCCACTTCATTTACCATGTTCGCAAGGATTAAACATAATTACACACACACAAGGCATATATACTTTATTTTTATATGAGCTGTAAAGCGTATTGGATGTTATTTCTAAGTTTGAAGATCATCGAACCAATTACTTGTATTAATTCAGTCAAACATTCAGTTGTGGAAATTACCGATCTTAGTCGATAGTAAAAGGAGAATAACTTTAAAATGTTTATCAAACTTTTCAACACATTGTTTTCCGTTTTGGTGTGTCAGCACATTGGCAAGAGTTCCGATCGTTCCAGCATTTAGGTTTAGGATTAGTTCTCCTTACAGCTATGTAAATGCTTGCACGATCGGAACTCTTTCCAAAGGTTTTACCGAGATTTAAAAAAAATAAAAAAAAAGGTTTTAGGTGTTACATTAGTCACTTGTCATCGGGCATATGCAGTTAACATAATAACTTGCCCGGTTTGGAAATTCCACTTGGTACGGGCATCGGGCGATGGGATTTTTTAACCCATGATATGAAACTCACTTACTCATTAAGTCACCTGAGACTAAGGCTTTAAAAGGGTAAATTACGCCAATTAATTTAAAAAAAAAATTGTTGTGTACGTCAAAAAATGCTTCATATATGTAAAATCCATTAGATGGTTTAACATAGTTGTGAATTTCATTAATGTTATGTCCTGGGTTTGGGCCTAGGCAGAGATGAAGTTTACTAGTTGTATAGAGAAATTGTATTTAAACTGTAATTCCTTCACAATTACTAGTCTAAGACGATTTCCAACTAAATGTAGATATGTGAATTGTACATTCCATAAGTATGGTAGATACACTCATGTAGTATTCTCTATATCTCGTTGCAGAGGATGCTAATAATAAAGATTTTGTTGTTTTCTATTTTAGGTTGGAAATGCTCGGAAATATTGCTGTCACCTCTGTCAAAAAAAGTTCACTCGTGGATATTTACTGTCAAAACACTTGAAAAAAAAGCACAAATTCAAATGGCCTTCAGGACATTCTAGGTTCCGGTAAGTGTTTCAGCGTGTATTTATTCAGTTAAGAACAAGTTCTGTTAAATGTTCAGTATAAACAAGACCACATATTTCATACACAGTTAAATCATATTTATGTAGGACATTCTTTTTGGTTTGTAAAATAAACAGTTTTCTTTATTGGAGATATTTAAAGGCAGATCTGGCCTTTGAAACCCCATAACTTTCTATGTGCTATGAGAAAAACGTAAAACTCTTTTGAGAATTTACTAAATTGGTGCATATTTGTTTCAAATTTAATAATTAACTTTCCTTAATTGTTTCATTCATAAACTGTTACTGCTTTTATTACTTAGTTTTGTGAAAGCCTGAAAAAGTAACTGCAGCTATCCAGCATGCTGATATGTATTTGTTTATATACTATTTAGATATAAACTACACTCCGATGGTCTTTGGCGTCTTCAGACAATTAGATATGAAAGCATTGAAGTCACCGAACAAATACTTAACTCTGACAACCAACATCATGTTGTTATGGAAACAGATAGCCGGCAGTCATCACACTTAGAGGAGTCCTTGGATTCTGAGATGAACATGGCAGTTAGTGGTGAAAATTCGACCTTCATGGATGATGGTGCGTCATCAAGCCAGTTTAACCCATCTTGCAACCTGGAGATGCTGGGTGATGTTGCTCTCAATGGACAGAGTCTCACAGGACCTGTGATTTCTATTTCAGAATCCACCTTGATGAAAACTGCTTCAAACATCACTGTCACCAATTTTGAAGGACCTCTATAATAACCAGTGAAATCGTATTGACTCGGCATGTCAGTTACTCTTGTTTGGTTTTAATTCAGAATTCTGAAGTCCCATAATATAACTTAGTGTTTTCCCTAGCTTGTTTTAGCATGGTGCAGCACCATGCCTCAATAGTCTAGCACCATCTTGGCTTAATCAGCATCATGCTGCCCTGAGATTAAACGAGCCTTTTTCAGTAATTAATACGCCCAAAAAGGTATTATTAATTAATAAAATATGCCTTTTATATCTTTTGCCATTCATTTATTAAAACAAGAACATAAAATTAATTTCATGTTTATTTCAGTTAATTTTTGTGTATTTTTAATGAAAAACAAGTGCCCCCAAAATGGTGAAAATGCCCCAGAAGTGTTTGCCATATTTTTAGGGAAATCTCTACAACTGATAAACTGCTTGTAGCTAAATTAACCAGTTACCAATTGTTTTATCTTAACAGTCAGAAAACGAAATACAGGTATTCATTTTCCAGCAGCATCGGTAATGATGGCATCAGCTTTTGCATTTAGCTACAATGTTAAGTTTTCACAATCGGTGAACCGTACATTGTAGTTTCATCTAGAATGTTAAAAGTAAACATTTATTAAAGTGTCTATCCTGAATTTGTAGCCATTCAAAAATGTTTTCGGCAAGTAAAATATTTGTATATCATTAAAATTACAATTTACTTTTTAAAAAATTGCTCAGAAAATGAATATCTCTAATATAGACTATAATAACCACTGTATTTGTGGATGTTGGTATATTTTGTACTATCTCAATATTGAGTTTTGTCTAAAATAATTTTGTACATACAGATTTATTATTTTTTCCAATGCCTAAACGAAATTTGAAATAATTCTGCTAAAGATGATTCCAAATGTATTTGTTCATATAATGCTTTATATTTAAAACATGTTAAGATTACTGTTTAAAAAAAAACAACAGATTGTATGTTGATTTTGTAAAGAGGGAACGAATTGGAAGTCTTTGCTATGGCTAAAAACTCTCTTTATTTTAATTATTACTTTGTTAAAGTCACAGACCCTAGTTTTAAATCACTGCGACATGTTTTTCACTTTTCAAGCCATTTTTTAAAATGTAAATCAGACGTACTTACATTTTATTATTTAGAATATTGATTTCCATACACCTAAAGTGGTTCTGGTCGTCTAGGGTTTTGTAATAACACAAAATGCAATTTTTATAATTCTAGTAACGATTATCGAGACAGACTAGTTATTTTTTTAAATGACATTTCCCTGTTTAAACAACACAGACTTTAATTTCTCTGTTATAACCGTATCCAAATGTGTTACAGGTTTAAAGATTAATTAAAATTGGCTTCCATTTCACAGAATGAAACTAGGGTCTATACCTTTAGGCTAGATTAATCCAGACTTTATTCACTGAATCAGTTTATGATATGTGTGACATTAAATTCTGTGGATGTGATAGACATAACGTGATGGAAAACAACTGAACTCCTTGACGGTAATTGATTTAACACCAGAGATATACTCTAAATTTATCATCAACTTTACAGCAGGACTTGTTGATATTGACGGTGACCCGAGTTAATGATTGGAACAGCACTATTTTCATGTTGCATTCACATTTATTGATTATCAAATAAGTATTCAAAAACAAAATCCAGCTTCTAAGTTTTTTGTTGTGTTTATTTTCTATTGAAGTATCCAAATGTTTTCTTCTGGATTGTATTGTAAGAATGTTGTTTATATTTGAATAAAAGGTTCATTTCTTTATAATTAAATTGTCTTTGCATCTAAATCTTGATGGACTGAAAAAAAAACCCCGCACCTACTACTGCAATGCTGATTTCTACTATTTTGTGCAACAAGCTGGATTATTCAGGCAGCCATATTTAGATATTTTTAAGAAAACACACAGAAGAGTAATAATATTGTGACACAGATATAGTTTTTCTATATGATAAATTAATGGAAACGGCTACAGCAAAGTAGACATATATATGCATTAAAAAAAACCTAAGAAATGTTGGAAACTTCACACCTAAAACTTATGTGTAAATGTTATTCTACATTTGTTGGAAAGAATTCAACAAATGTTTGACACGTTCCCTCCATTCACATTAAAAATATAAACTAAACCCGAATTGGACAATTCCTTCCAGTATAACAAGATGATCCATAAAAATGCACACCGCATCTGGGGGAAATGGCATCGCTTATAACCCGACTCAAATAATAGTGAAGGAACGTTTGTATTCTTACGTGACATAATTATCAATAAAGTTTACACAATAATACAGGTGTATTTAAAGATAAACAAAATAAATTCAGTTATGTATTGTTAAAAATGCGGTCAATTCTCAACTGATTTTTTTTATGCATACAGTAGAACCTGCCAGTACCAGGATCTGGGGTTTTTTGGTGTTTATTATACAAATATATATGGAAGTAAGAGTTATTTCCCATATCTCAGTTTAAAGGGACTCCTGAGTCCCATTGTAAGATGTTTCCAACTAATAAAATATATCTATGATTAAACTTAAATATTAAATATATTTCCTTGTTTAGAATATCGGTGTCTGTATATTCAATGTGTTTCTAGTCATTTTACTATTTGTAAGACGCCTAAACTGAATACGTATGAAAAGAAATATTTTAGGAAATTAATACAAATATTAGAAAGATCAGAAACATGTTTAATATACAGTCACTAATATGTAAATTCATTTGACGTGTATTTACAATCGTTAAAAAAAAGTCTCTGTTAATTGATAACATCTGGATGGAACAACTTCTGTGCCTAAATGATATATGTATGCCCTAAGGCATCATAGAAGTTGTGATATGTAGACACCAAACGATGGAGCCAGAAGGTGAACGGGAAAATGGAAGTCGTCCTTTTTGTCATACAGCTTTAGAAAGAAAGAAAGAAATGTTTTATTTAACGACGAGCTCAACACATTTTATTTACGGTTATATGGCATCAGACATTATGTTTAAGGACCAACCAGATATTGAAAGAGGAAACCTCCTGTCGCCACTTCATGGGCTACTCTTTCTGATTAGCAGCAAGGGATCTTTTATATGCACCATCCCATAGACAGGATAGCACATACCACGGCCTTTGATATACCAGTTGTGGTGTACTGGTTGTGATGAGAAATAGCCCAATGGGCCCACTGATGGGGATCGATCCCAGACCGACCGCACATCGAGCGAGCGCTGTACCACTGAGCTACGTACCGCCCCCTCTTAGTTTAGAGACCAGTGTCACTTTGAATCTCTATGCATAAATCGAGAAAGGAAACTGATTAATACCTTCAGATGCCTCTTATTTCTAACTTGTGGGTAAATCAATGGGAGATAATCCTGCTATTATAGAATGATATAAGTTCATCAGTGTAGAGGAATGTAAAGTCAAAAGTTTTAGCCAGATTCCTTTGTTTTGATTTAACAAGATAAATTAATATTAGGTGGAGCACATTTAATATCCATATGGATTCCTCTCTATATGTCCTATCCCCAAATTTGACATGTATGTTTGTCCAGGGGTGGGAAAAATAAAATTGTCAATCAGTCCCACTTGATGTCGTCACTATCGGGGAGTGGGGTCACGAATAAAGAACATAAATACTGACCATAAATGGAGTTGGGGTTAGTGACAGTGTCAACAGAAAGTCCTTCCTTTTTTGTTTTTAACACATCAATGAATTGTATATATTTTTCATAATGGAATAAATAATATAAAAAAGGAATAAAAGTTATGAATTTTAATTCCCATATATGTATAAAAAGTACGAGTATTTAGTACTGTGTCCTGAAAATTAATAAAAGATGAAAGTGTTTGACAGCCCGAACTAGCACATGTTTAGACAAAGAGTAATAACCTCATCACTGATTGGATGAAATCTGACCTCTACTGGCTCTAAAGATAACAGTACATGCAGCTGTTCTGCTTATACCCACTTGTGAAAACAAGAAGAAGGAAAAGGTGGAAACCTTTTGTTAATTTTAAAATCCTTTATAATTATTGGATACACTACATTGAACAATCAACAAATACATTTATAGATTATTTCAATATATTTTATGCTTTTTTTTTTTGTGTGTGTGCATAAAAGCCTCTTGCTTTGAACTAGGATATACTAGACCCGAGCTCCATACATAGGTGTTGGCAGGTGTTGATTGTAACCAGTTGCAAATTTTGGGTCCTTTGTTTTAATTGGAGTGTAATATCTTGATGGCTCTCTAAACCAAGAATGGTGCTATTGTTAACGTCTTTTTAATCTCTTGATCGGCTCAACGACTGATAAATGTATAGCCTAGTGGCAGTCGATTGACACTACTTAGGTCAGACTTCAGTGACTGGCGATATACTTATACTTTAAAATCACAAATGTCTGAAACATCAGCCATATTGACCACTTTTTAGTTATTATTTTAAATCGTGCACGCGATACTGATGTCTGGGCAGGCTGGTCCACTTGACGTCTAGGAATTTGTTCCAGTAATAGAAATGGACAGGTGCTTTGGACTGACAAGACTGACGAAAGTTTAAAATAATTTCGGTCTCGGAGATCAAGTTCGGTCCCAGACCGGGGAAAAAGGGCTTTTCCCACCCCTGATGTTTGTCAATGAGGGAATGCAGTATATCAAAAGCTGTGGTATGTGCTTTCTTGTCTGTATAAAAGTGCTTATAACAGATCCCTTGAAACTAATGGGACAAATATAGTGGTTTTAAAGATTAAGTTAGAATTATCAGATGTTTGACTTCCAATGGTGGTGTCATTAAACTTTTTTTCTAATTTTGTTTAGCTTTGGTGATGAAATGGAAGACAATTCTAGGTACAATGAAGTCATTGTTTGGCCATTTTTACCACCCTTAAGTTAGTACTAAACCGAATAACATCGGACTGTGTCAACTTTTGAAAGAGTAGTTAAATTACTTCCTTATTTTCTATTTCTGTGAAATATTTATGACAATAAACACTGGCTTACATGTTAGTTAGCCCATCCTTGTAGCCAAATATAACAACTTACTGAGTCTGAAGGATAAACGGAAAAATGTTTCCACGTCATAGACGATACTGGTCCACACCTCTAAGCTCTTGAGTCACTATAATATAGAGTAACCAGACCGCTGTCTCCAAAATACCCTACGCCTGTGTGGTGTTTATTGTCTTAAGTATTTCATAGAAATAGAAAATTAACGAGAAATTCTATTTCAATATTTCAACAAAAAACACAGATTTAACACACCTGTAGGATGGTGGGAGTCTAGGGTGTCAGGGTGGACTGTTATAAGTTTCCACTAGTTCATAACCCTAAAAAGTAGATCGGATCTGAAACCCTAAACATCAATTGTAAACAAAAAACTACTCACCTCGCCGTGATTGAGGAGCTTGCTTGATTTTAGCACCATGAATCTTAGATGGGGATCATAGGGAAAGGGAATTGGGTAAACAATGTGAACGAGTTCAAGAAAGCTAAAACCCACTTAACTACTACCCTAGTTGGATCTGGTTATTTGTCCTGGCCATTCCATAGGTTTTGGCCACATTTTGCTGAGCTGCCACAACAGGTGATCTGCAAAGACCATCTGAACTGTACGACATGTCTTGGAGGTAAAATAATTTTTTGTTGACTTCAGATGATGACAAATAAATGAATTTGTCAAATATGTATGGGCGACACTAAAATAAATGAATTTGTCAAATATGTATGGCCGATGTGGCACAAAGACTTACTTCATTCTTCCTGCACTGCCTGTAGGACTGCCACTCCCAGGACTGGCCTGACAGAATGAAACTTATTCGTGACTACACCGTCATAATAATGTTGCCAAGTCGAAATGATATATTGGTCAATATGAAATTTAAAAACCCAACATGGACACGGGGCAAGTTCTAAGCAGACTTGACAGCAACATCTGCCTTTTCATTGCCCTTAATGCCAACATGGCTGGGTTCCCAACAAAATATACTTTGGTATCCCAATCCCAAGTAACGAATGCTCCAGTTTTATGTGCTGTAAAGCTTGAGACATGAAAGTGAGTCTGTAAAAATAATACACTTGGATGCACTTGAATCCTTAACCTGTTCCAGGGCTTTAATAATTGCCCAGGTTTCAGCAGTAAAGACTGATGCTGAATTGGGTAATCTCAAGGAAATTATTGCATGTGATGGAAAAACTAGCAGAAGCCACACAATACCCATTCCGTGATCCATCTGTGTAAACAAGAATGTAATCACAGTATCTCTAGGATTTCCATGAAATGTTGTTTATAAATAACTGCATCTGTGCTATCTTTCTGTAGATGCACAAGATCAAATACAATTTTCTGTGGTTTGATACACCAAGGTGGCAAAATAAAATATGATGGTGTTTCCAAAATGTCTGTTAAATCAATGTTATAAACTAATAAAAATTGCTTAATACAAGACCATTTGGTTTCACATCACTTAACTTCATATATTTGTTATTGATGTATGTTTTGGCCCTAGGTCTAATTAATGAGCTACTTTCGATATACTAAGTCAAAACCTATACTAGCTTGAATACTTTTTTTACAATTTAGATGGACTGTTCAAAATTCGAGCCAAAATTTCCTCAAATCAAACTGTACCTTTTTCTCTTTGGCTTATTAATTCTCCATTCAAAATTCCATTGCATCACCACCCACTCCCACCTGCTACCGATTTCCGTCGGACTGCTGGTGCTCCCTTGCACCTGCCAGTGCAGGTGGTCCCCTCTCCCCCACCACCCAACTTTCTGTCTTGGACTAAGAGCTTGCTTTGCAAGCACTTGCACCCATGACAGGCGTGCGCTACAACAGCTTGCTCCGAATGTTCACGTTAAACCCTATGACCTGACCTGACCTGTTTTGGCTTTCAGATTTTGTTAGAAATATTTCATAGAATCATTAAGGATGATTCCGTTAAGTGTTTTAAGAGTTGATAATGTATTTCATCTGGTCCTACTGAAGTAGCATAGAGCGTCTTGCAACTCTTCCAAAGAGAAGTGCCTACTGAATACTTGAGCATTTTGAGATGAAAAGTTAATAGGTTGCTTTTCAGCTTTATTTTTGACAGATGTAAAAGCATCTGTACTAAAAGAAGATGAGGAGTTATGAGAGAAATTGTCTGTCAATGAATTGGCAGTGTTATGATGAGACGTCACATCCATGTCATCGACATACAAATGGCGAAGTGTATTATTGGATTCTTGTCCATTGATTTTATGTATCCTTTTCCAGACATATTTCACAGATGTTTGAGAAGTCAACTTGGAGACCTAATTTCTCCAAGATGATTTCTTACTCCGATAGCTTTACAAACCTTTGCCCAAGAATGCGATAAACATCCATGCTGTTCCTGGTACGTTAATTTTTTAACCTCCTGAGGGTCCTGTTTTTTTCTTTGATTGCATCTTTGCAAGTTTCATTGAACCATGGTTTATTGAAACACTTTGGTACTGCCAAAGTCTTAGAAATAGTTTCCTCTGCAATATTTTTCAAGATGGATGTGAATAAAGACATGGAATCTGATGGGGGAAAAAGAAGAAGTCTTGAAACCTATATGCGGGACAGTTGGACATGAGAATGGAGATGAAGCCTATAGTCCAATCGGGTTGTACCGATAGGAGACTAATGGTTGGACTATACCAATTCAAATCCCATAGGCGACCATGTTAACGTTTGTGGTTAAAAATACTATATGCAATATATCAACTAAACTATGACCCATAAATATCAGTACTACAAC
>JAECMU010233313.1:0-13652 GCA_016106625.1 Dracogyra subfuscus | reverse complement strand
ACTCAGTGTCTACCCTGGACTAGCCACACCTCCAGTGTTCACACAATGTCTACCCTGACTCTGGCACTAGCCACACCTCCAGTGGTCATACAGTGTCTACCCTCACTCTGGCACTAGCCACACCTCCAGTGTTTACACAGTGTCTACCCTGGACTAGCCACACCTCCAGTGTTCACACAATGTCTACCCTGACTCTGGCACTAGCCACACCTCCAGTGTTCACATAGTGCACATTCAAACAGCTCAGAACACTACATCAAGAACTCAATGACTGGGTTTTTAGTAAATCTTGAACTTTTACCTCTGCGGCAGAATTCATTTTATTCATTACTCCATAGAGGTTTTGCTGCTTTTTCTTTTAAACTTTCCATTTTTATTCACATATTGTCTTCGTATGCCAGTTAAAGAAAAGGAATGTGCAAGAATGTTGCATTATATTGGCTATGGCCATGATATTCATGTAGACATCTTCGTCATTTACTTTCATCCTTACTTCATCCAATCTCTTTGTTCATATATTGTATAAATTAATGTTCACTGAATTTACATTTTGTAACTTTCCTTGGACTTTCCCCAGATACTTTTCAGCCACGAAATTGTAAAATTCATGACAGCCTGTAGAAAAAGTGATGTTTAGTGTAAAAAGGTACGAAAGACATCTATATAAAGTCTATGCTATCTGAAAGTGTCATTTTCGTGTTCTCTGACCCAGAAAACCCATACACTGATATATCATAATGATTACATGATCTTAAAGATACAAAATGAGATTAAATTTGTCCGCCATTTTGAATAAATTAAAGTTCTGAATATAAAATGTATGGCTTTAAGAGAGTACACGAAGTGTGGCCATGCACTCTGGATCTTCCCCCACCCCTAGAACTTTTGATCATGGGAAGTTAATTGAATACCGCGTTGCCTACACCGGGTCGCAGGCCACAGTGACCTTGCTGTATGGTGAAGTAAGACAAGGAGAATACCGACAAAGAAATGTGTGAGGAAACCCAGTTCACCCCTACTTGAGCGTGCAGCAACACCAGCAACCACCACAGGCAACAACTGGTGAGTGGCACTTGGTAAACTTCATTCCAAGTACCATTCAAGGCTGATGGGAAATTTCACAGATCTCAACAAAAATTCCTGTAAGCATCAATTCGGACTGCCAGGAACCATTTGTCAACAGTGATGGCTTTTACAGCACTAAAGTCATCACAGAGTGGGATGGCGACAAGAACCAGGGCTAGCAAACAATTGGAGAATTTTATTATAATTTGGCAAAATAATTTCATGTAATAATAGATTTATTTTGGAGAAAATTACTAGATTTCTGTAAAATTTGAAGTCTAATGGATAATATGGCAACATTTTCTACATACCCAGACCTAGCCATGAGAACGTTATCATCACAGCCAAGATTGGTGATATCCACAGACAGGTCGTCCTATCTGACAAAAACCACGGTAGATAATAAATATATATATATATATGTGCTAAATGTCAAAATTTGCAAAACAAAGTTGCCCAATGTGACAGTTGGGATGTAATTTCCCCAACTTCCAAAGGGTGCGCTCAGATTAACAACTAATGGGTTATTCGATGAGAATCGAGTTGTCAGAACACTCAGACTTGCATCTAGGCAGTCATAGAAGTCGTGAGCGCAGAAAGTTGGCCAACTAGCAGTAGGTAATTGGTAGCTGGTTCACACAAGTTTTCCCCATATAAACTGATTGCACTGAACCTATATTTTAATAGTAGTACATTGTCTTCTAATCAAACGTTTTAGCAAAATAAAATATTTTATTTTAAAATCATTAAATTAGAGTTTCTTTGATACATGGTAAAATTACTTTTAGAACATGCAACCCCTGCAATTACGAAAATGCCCATGGCAAAAACACATACCATTGATAAACATCCAGAATATAGTCTTATGGCAAAAAGGTGCGGTGGAGAAGTAAAAACTCCAAGGCATTGCCGATTACAGTGGGCAATTGCAGGGGTTGAACATGTAACAGTTTACATGTAATACAGTACCTAGTAACAGGCCTTGACCTTAAGTTTTTTCAGTGGTAGCCCACCGGGCTACTAGGTTACAAAATCTAGTAGCCCTCAGTTACAATTGGTAGCCCCATAACTTGAAAAACAGGAGAAAAAACTCAGTTATATATTTGTTATTTAAACATTGTTTTAGGGTGGTTGTTTTTAAAATTATGAGCAATATACTGGGAGATTTATATATATATATATAATAATAATAATTAAACTACTGGTCGGAAACCACTACCACCAAAACCCAGCTTTTAAAAAAAAAATTACATTTTTTTCGACCTAATCTCGTAATGAAGGTTTACAGAATGGCTTTAAGTATCACAATAGGTGTCATTTCGAAGAATCTTAACAAAACTTGCCTTTATTCTAAAACAATAGCAGTGTTTATTGATGACAATAAACATGTAAATGCCGTGAACCAGACAGTGGATCGCCATGTGGGTTTGTGTTATCACGTGACACGATCAGATGCTATTTTGAATGAGGATATTATGCAAAGCAATAGTAAACGATAAGAGAGATTTAATTAAAAATAATTTGTAAGAAAGATTAATAATTCTAATACTGAAAACATTCGTCAATTTATACATGTCTTTAACATAATAATAGATTTTAATTTTGTAAATAATCTGATAATCTGCATAGGTAGCCTAAAAGAAAATAAACAGCGATGGTTTAGTTTAAGACTTCAGCTGGTAGCAAATACATGTAGTCTTGATAATACAAGACATTAGTTATAAGATGGCGTCAAAACAACGGGCCGTATTGTTGATTGTCAAAATTACTACGAATAGATAACCTATGACCCAAATAGTAATTTTGTGACCCATACGAACCCTGTATATCTGGCCACTAAATTAAGTTCTTCAAATTATTTATATTAGTCCGCTATGTTAAAAAGATAATACCACTGGCAAATATATTCCTTTGTTTCACTGAATCATATTGCGCAACCGCCAACTGGTGATCAGACTAGGGGAGCAATTAACAGTTCCAGTAGTTCGTGGCAGTAGAGTGCACGCAAATGAAAGCGTGGAATTTCAGACACCGATGACTTAAACGTATTGCTGATTGTGGAGTGACTGGACATGTCAAAACATTTGGTAGCCTGGCGGATTACCAGGGTTAGACAATTGGTTGTCCAGGTGAGAAATCGGTAGCCAAAATACCCCAGACTACCGCTAAGGTCGAGCCCTGTAGTAAACTCACAACAAACAGGATAAAGTGTTAAAATGTGATACATAACTTTTAAATTCTATGACTAAGTATTAAAAAACAATGTAGTTGCAATATATGAATAAAATCCATCTAAAGCCATAACAAATTGTGACAATCGTAATGTTTTCAAATACAGGTTTCCACTAACAATGATTTTGTTAAACAGAAATTTGAACACCAGCTATAGGATGTTACTACACTGGTCTGTGCACTGCTTATTAATTAGTGTTTTAACTATTTACTCTTTGATTTTAGTCAAAACATGCTGAACTTGGAGCTGTGGATTAGCTGTGGTAAGTTTTAATATTTAATTCTTTATTTTATTAAAGTATGAGAACTGCTAAAACATTTAGTGTGTAATATATATATCCAGTAGAAGCACTATGATATTTAGTTTTTATCAATAAAAAAAAAATGCTCCCTCTCTGTCTGTCTGTCTTTCTCTCTAATATTATATTTTCCGTAACACCCATCAGTGATGTATTTTTGTATCCTGAGATGTTATTAATCAACATTAATTCTCTCTCTCCTCCACCTCCTCTCCCTCCTCTTCCCTTCACAGTCCTCTTAGGCCTAGCAGAATATTCTGTTTCAATTCTACAAGTTAATTAAAATGTCTTTAAAATCACCAAAACTGTTGCCATACAGTAAAATATATAAATAATTGAAGTAATAATGCAGAGTTTTTTTAAATTATATTAACCACAAAAACCATAGTATTTGCTATCCTGTTTGTGTGAAAGTGCAGTTAGTATGATGTGTGTGTCTTTTTGTTTAAGTTTTTTTTTCTTATTGAGGGGGTATGCAATTATCATGTATTAGACATCTAAATAATTAATATACAAATATTCCTTTTCTCTTTTCTGTATTATTAAGGGATTTCTGATCTGAAGAAAGCTATTCAACTATAGTCTTTCCCATCCTCCTACAAATTGTGGGTGTTTAATTTTGTTAGAAAAGTAAAAGTGTTTTGGAAAAGAAAAAAAACCCCAACTATTTTTGCGTCTAATTTAAAAAACAATCTGCTCAGAAATAAATAACTTGTAGTAAATTCCATAGCATGAAAAAAGGGACAGACTATAGATGTGTTAAGAGTTAGAGTATAGTCAGAACAGATGCAAATCTGATGGGAACAAAACAACATATAAAACAACAATGTAATATTTCATAGTTTTTGATTGACAAATTTGTTTTACCACTCACCCCCCACCGCCCCAAAAAAACCTTATTACTGTATGTCACATCACTGAAAACTGCTACAAAAGGCAGTGTAATGAAAGATCTGCCATCAAATTAAAATACTTACCCCTCCCGCCAACACACCTACTCCAAAAAATCTCCACCACCACATTAACTACTCCCCCACTGTCTCGTCTCTCTCCCCTTCTCTCTATCTCTCTCTTTCTCTCTCTCTTTCAATATTTTGGTTGTGAACAAATCTCTCTTTCTCTCTCTCTGTCTGTCTCCCCCGTCTCTCTCTCTCTCTCTCTCTCTCTCTCTCTCTCTCTCTCTCTCTCTCTCTCTCTCTCTCTCTCTCTCTCTCTCTCTCTCTCTTTCTCTCTCTCTCAATATTTTGGTTGTGAACAAATCTGTTTTCAGTTCTCACTATTTTGGTTGTAAATAAATCTGTTTTCAGTTCTGGTCATATCAAATGTGAAAACAGCAGGTGCTTCCCAAGACTATGACGCCAACACCCGAGCACAGTATTACGACTTCATAACAGTGGAGGACCCAGAGCCCGACCCTTCCTTGGAACTAGTGCTGGGTCTACCAAAAGACTGCAAGC
Source organism: Dracogyra subfuscus (assembly GCA_016106625.1). Taxonomy (NCBI): domain Eukaryota; kingdom Metazoa; phylum Mollusca; class Gastropoda; order Neomphalida; family Peltospiridae; genus Dracogyra; species Dracogyra subfuscus. The sequence continues at coordinate 8,599 of JAECMU010233313.1, read as the reverse complement.
TAATAGCCAAGGACTCATTCACAACAGCTCACGGCACTCTCCGGCAGACATACCGAGAAACATTCCAAGGCATTCCAATAGCTGACACAGTGGTGGGGATCGATGTTGATGGTGATGGCAACTTTGATGAGGGTGGGTCTGTTGGAGGAAAACTGATTTTCAAGATTAATGAAGACATTCCAGATATGGAGACTTGCATTCTAAGTCTTGATGATGCCTTTGGTGATGCAATGAATGCCCTATCTCTGGAAATAACCCTCGTCATTGAGAAAGAGTCGAAAGAGGAAATCTATGTAGACACCAATAACAAAGCTCATTTGGTCTGGAAGATTGTTCTGTTGGCCTCCAATGACACAGAAGAGAGTCTAACACAGCATTTGTTCAGAATTGACCGCTGCAATAGAGAAATTATCCAACACTCCATCAAACAAAAGTCCTCTAAACCACGTGATGCTGCTTCCAAGAGACAAGCTACCGTGGAATTTGGAACCGGACCAACAGAAAGCTGGAAGACAAATATAGGAACAGAACAAACAGAAATAATTACAGATTCCACAACAAACCCAACTTCCCAGAAACCAACTACCCAAAGTGGAACTACCAAGAAACCAACCACAAACTCTACAACAAATGGAAGCTGTAAAGTTAACGTTGGAGGATTTGGAGGAAATGCAAAATCAGGGAAATATGCCTTTGGTGTTGCTCCACGATGTTTGGACCTAAAGAAAGAAGGGAATAAGTGTATACTGGAAAATGAGTTTGTCAAAGTCGTAGACATGAAGACTGGGGAAGACGAAGGCAAGAAAGACATCGTCACATATAACTGCAATCAGATATACAAAGATGAAGTCAACGGAGCATTTTCACCTGTTCTTGATGCATTTTTCCACGGCACCAAAACCTTCCAAATGCTTAAGGACTGGTATAATTATACACCTTTGAAATCTGCCCGCTACCTCATGGTTCACTTCCGAAAGCAATGGGCCAACGCTATGCTGTCCCCAGATGGGAATCTGTTGTTTGGTGATGGAGACGACAGCTCGTATCCACTGGTAAACCTGGACACGGTGGCCCATGAGGCTGGGCATGGCATAACTCAAGACACGTCACAGCTGGCCTACACCGAGCAATCTGGAGGCACCGATGAAGCTTTCTGCGACATCATGGGAGAAGTAGCCGAGGCCTATCTCGACAAAAACGACTGGCTGTCAGGTTTCTTTGATGAAAAGGATCCAAACAAAGCTCTGAGATATTTTGTAGATCCTACCAAAGACGGGAATTCAATAAAGCATGTGCAAGATTACAAATATGGAATAGACGTCCATCTAAGTAGTGGAATCATTAACCACATGTTTTATCTGCTAGTAACAGCAAAGAATATCACGATCAGGTATGCATTTGAAGCACTGCTGACAGCAAACAGAATGTATTGGAGGGAGAAGTCAGACTTCGAGGATGTAGCCTGTGGAGTTATGAGGGCTGCATATGACCATGGGCTTGATACCAATAAATTCCGCTCAGCATTCAAAGCAGTAGGCATCAATGGCTGCTCCCTGACAAAGTACCTTATCAAAGTCACCCCTTCCAAGTCAAGAACTGGAATAACAGTATCGGCCATCAGAAATCCAATTTTCCTTGCCAGTGTTCCAAACACTGCCAAGACCATACTGGTAACAGTGACGGCACCAAAAGCCGTTGCTATCTCTCTGGCTAGGACCCTGTCCTTTTCTACAACGGAAACAAAGGGCTCCAACTCTGTCACTTATTCACTCAGTGGAATCAAGTTCCTCTATATTCGGCTTGGAGACGAAAACCAGTCCGCTACAAATGCTACTCTCACTATCAAATATACATAAACAATTAACACATAATCAATGTAATTTATTACTGTAGCAATTATAACTTTCCAATTCTGACCTAACTTAATACAAATTATAATAGATATGCTCTGTTTGTTATTAATTATATTAGAACTGTTAATATCTTGTCGTACAACCAAAACAAATGGTTTTTTTTTTTTTTAAACTTACTTCCCTTTAAGAATTTCATTTTTGAACTATTTCTTATTTTTGGCTTACATGGTTTTAAATTTTTTAACACTCTCTTTTTAATAAATGTAAGTCACTGTGCATTATATGTTGGGCGATTCATAAAAAAACACCCCATATTTTAAAGTTAAATGGTGGAAAAATCTTTTTTTTTACAATACTCATGTATTATGTAGTTTACTAACATTACAATTTTCACCTACTAGTACTATAAAATATTTTGGTGCACTGTGATGAACATCTATAGGTGCAACTACAAACCAAGTTTCAATGACCTAGAACTAACAGTTTGAGAGAAACTGATCTAAATACAAAACTTTACCATTAAACTTTAATGCTAAAGTTGACTTAGTGGAGGCAAGATAAAACAGGTGAATGATATAAAATATACTGCTAAAACATAATATACTACTGAGAAGTTACCCAGCATCTACTGTATACTCTAAAAACAATGTCCAATTGAATCACCTTCTTCACTGTCTTTTTTTTTAATAACTTCAAGTTACACTCCAACCACCAACACAGAGTGTTTTGTTTTAAAGTTTGTTTTGTTTAATGACATCATTAGAGTGTATTGATTTATTAATCATCAGCTATTGGATGTTAAACATTTGGTAATTCTGACATATATTTTCAGTCAGGAAACCTACATTTGTCCATTAATATACACCATCGCCTAGATGGGATAGCACATACCATGGCCATTGATATACCAGTCATGGTGCACTGGCTGAAACGAGAAATAGCCCAACTGAGATTGATCCCAAACCAACCGTGCATCAAGTAAGCGCTGGTACCACTGGGCTACGTTCCGTCTCTTGTTTTGTTTATATGATCATATTGATTTAATAATCATCAGCTATTGGATGTCAAACATTTGAATAGTTTTGACTCGTAGAATTAGAACCCACTACGTTTTTTCCAACAGCAGCAAGTGATCTTTTATATACACTGTCCCACAGAAAGGACAGCACATATCACAGCCTTTGATACACTAATTATGGGGCACTGGTTGGGAGGGGAAAAAGCAATCACAGAATAGGTCCACCGAGGTGGTAAACCTCAGGTGAGTGCTCTACTAACTGATCTAGACCCCAGCCCCACACTTTGAGATTTCCATCTTAAGTTATTCTACTATAATCTTGTCCAAAAAGACTGCTACAGATCACCTCTGTGAGTGTCCCAGAGGGCGACACATACCCCAGTGGTAAAACACTGGAATATGTGGTTGGTGTAGGATCGATCCCCATCGGTAGCCCACAAATGGTGTAACAAAGGTTGTGGTATGTACTATCCTGTCTGTGGGATACTGCATATAAATGATCCCTTGTTGCGAATCAGAAAGAGTAGCCCATTACATAGCAGTGTTGAGTTTCCTCTCTCATTATCTGTGTGGTCCATAACCATATGTCCGATGCCATATAACCATAGTTAAAATGTGTTGAGTGCATCGTTAAATAAAACATTTCATTCATTCATACCAAACAGTTCACTGGGTTGCAGTTCAGGGATTTAAAAAGGATAACCCAATAAACAAAACTTACTTGTGTTCTGCTAGCATGCTTGTTGTCTGCACGTTGAATACTCGGACTACGCCATTCTCAAACCCACACGCGAAGATCTGCCTTGATGGATGGTAGCTGATAGCACAGGGACATTCATTGGGTGTGCTGAAGTCATACAGCTTAAACAGAAGAAAAAAAAACCTATGAGAAATATATGGCTATAATGGAATCAAAAAGCATAGAGGAAAAGAGACCATGAGAAAAACATTTACCGAGTAAAATGAAATCAAAGTGCTCAAGTAATATAATCATTGGCATGTCATGAAATCAAAAAGCATTAAAAAACCTCAAAAGACTGCAAATATAATGAAATTTTATACCATAAAGAGAAAAACAGATTAAAAATAAGACATTCATGGAGCATAAAGAATTCACGTTGGTTGGTCCAATGGGCTATTTCTCGCTCCAGCCAGAGCACCACAACTGGTATATCAAAGGCTGTGGTATGTGCTATCCTGTCTATGGCATGTTGCATATAAAACATCCCTTGCTACTAATAAAACAATGTAGTGGGTTTCCTTTCTAAGATTCTCATGTCAAAACTACCAAATGTTTGACATCCAACAGCCGATGATTAATAATCAATGTGCTCATCTGGTGTCAAACAAAAGAAAGCTTTTCTTTTAAAGAATTAAAAAAGCTTAAAGAGATCATACTGAAATCCTACAGCTTAACGTGAAAAACAGATATTGGAAAAAAGAAAGAAATATTTTAACAAAACACTCCACACATTTTATTTATGGTTATATGGTGTCAAAGATATGGTTACAGACCACTTCATGGGCTACTTTTCATCTTTTATATGCATCATCCCACAGACAGGGTAGTACATACCACAGCCTTTGATATACCAGTTGTAGTGCACTCGCTATAACAAGAAATAGCCCCACCGATAGGGATCGATCCCAGACCAACCACGCATCGAGCGAGTGCTGTACCACTGGGCTATGTCCCGCCCTACAGATATTGAAGAAAACTGTGATTAAAAGTATTTTATTTAATATTTAACCTGACTTCTAACCTATGGCAATTTCCCCCCATTACAATGGACTGGTCTGAACATCACAACAGCTGATTGGCTAAAAATACTCAGGGATTCTCTACTGCCAATGGTCACATTTTTCTCATAAGAATAAAATGTAACTCACTGGCACCAGAAAACAAAGTGAAATAAAAATATCAAATACCTAGAGACTGGTATTGCCAAACCTTTTCTATTGTAATATATTGCAATACAGGAATGTGAATTGCGATACGTACCAAGATGTACTGTGAATGCTTAGAATTTATAAAGTTCTCTAAACTCATGTATATTTTGTATAACTTACTAAAATGATACACCAGTCAATGAAAACAAGCTAAATATATTATATTGTTTCTTTCTTAAACTGGAAATGCTTGTTTAAAAATATAATTTGTGTGCACTAACATACCAACAAAATATATTACGATCCTTATAGTTCAAATTTATATTGTAGTATACTGGTTAGATTAGATTAGATTTTTAATGACACCCCAGCACGAAAAATACATTGGCTATTGGGTGTAAAACTATGGTGAGCAGTATACGGGTTATACCACACATCTCTAACACTAACCTGCTGTAAAGTTTCAGCGTCCCACACTCTGATGGAGTGATCATCGGAGACTGTTGCTAGGTGTTTCCTGTACGGATCCACAGCGATCCCTCGGATCCGGGCAGTGTGTGATCTCATCATGGTGGAGTAGGCTCTCGTCGACACGTCCAGCACTCCGAGGTTTCCCTACAAATAGTAAAACAAAGAGCATAAGACAGGAACAAAATAAACTTCAACCTCTTTTAAAGGGTCGTTATCGAGATGAACTAAAACAATGAAAATACAGACAGGGCGAGTGTACAAAATATCATGCCAAATTGTTAAAGTTGCTAAAACCTACCATTATTTTAAAGAAAATATTAATTATTGTGTACAAGATGTGTGTGCCCAGGACATCGTGCCTGAACCTTAATTGGATATAAGCATGAAACTAATTTGAAATGAAATGAACGAGAATACTGTTAAAGCAATACATGTTCCCTCACAGGTCCAAGAAATTTTCACATCTCCCAAGTTTATGGGCATAGTGCTGTGAAAAAATGGGCAAATTGTCATGAAAGCTAAACTTGATTTGTAACAGCACATGATAAAGCAATATACAAAATTACATCTCAATATCTTTAAGCATTGCAAAACATTAGGTAGAAAAAACACATTTTCATTTCGCCTAAATTCAAGAACAATAACTTTGTGAACAAGAGTATTGGAGAGGTACATGATACGCCCATCAGGAGTTTGATGGAAAACCATATCTATATTAATGAATATGTTATGGGTATGATTAATTATAATTATGTGATTTTTTTGCAATGGGATGGATGATGTTTTGGACCAACCACCATCCCAAGTTCTTCCTACATGTAAGGTCTGATGGTCCTGTATGCAAGATATGGTCTAGACAAGGATTTACTGTTATGTGCAGTAGACCATAAAAACTAGGTCACAGTGACCTAGTAATAGAACGCAACACACCAACATCCCAAGTTTGTCCTACATGTAAGGTTTGATGGTCCTGTATGCAAGATATGGTCCGGACAAGAACAAGTTAACAGATGGATATATGTAATTACGGACAGAGGGACAACCATAATACGGCCCAAAGGTGGGCGTATAAAAAAAAAAGAGGTAAATTGCCATGAAAGTCAAACTTGATATGTAACTATATATGATAAATTAATACACAAAATTTCAGCTGAATATCTCAGTGCATTGTGAAAAAAACACCCGAAAAACCATATGTGGGACGTACAGAAAGAAATGAAATCTATAGTCCCCTTCGGTTGTATTAATAATGCACTAACAAACAATATTTCCAGTTTAAAGAGAAAACAAACTTACCACGGAGGTTCCTGCTAGAATTTTAAGTCCATCTGGGGACATGTTCACTGCTGTCACAGGACCCTCATGCTCTGTATTATAAACATCATAATTAACAGTATATTCCAAGACATGCACTGTAAGAATACATTTCCCTATAAAAGTAACCATTCTTTGTTTTCCTGTCTTTCTTTTATATATAATAATTATATAATCCTGAGAAACTGTTGTTTTTGCAAAAAACACAGTTGTATGTTTTGTTTCAACACATATTCTTTCCCTCCCGCCCCCTTTTTTAAACAAAATTATCTTTCTGTTACCGTTGTTATGAATATAAAAAAATTTCCATACACTTAATATACATGATGTCACATTTTTATAATAAATGGGCAGGACGCTAACTCAGTGGTAAAGTGCTCACTTGATTTATGATCAATCCCTATTCATTGAGCCATTTCAAGTTCTAGCCAGTACACCAAGACTGGCATATCAAAGGTCATGGTATATGCAATCCTGTCTGTGGGATGGTGCATATACAAGATCTGTTGCTACTAATAGAGAAATGCAGGGGTTTCCTCTCTAAGACTATTTGTCAGAATTACTAAATGTATGACATCCAATAGCTGATGATTCATAAATCTATGTGCTCTAGTTGTGTCGTTAAACAAAAAACATTGTAACTTTAGATCAGGGACCAGTCAAACAGTTTGCAAACATAAACTTCACTCACTGTCGCTGACAAGGAGCAGTAGTGAATCAAATATTATTAATCATCACCTGTTGGATGTCAAACATTTGGTAATTTTTTAGTTGTAGTCTTAGAGAAACACTACATTTTTCCATAAGCAGCAAGGGATCTTTTATATATGCTTTTATGGAGACAGGAGAGAACATGCCATATTCTTTGATATACCAATCATGGGGTTGTGGTTGTTAAGGGGAAAAAACCTTAAGGGGAAAAAACCTATAGGAGAATAGGTCCACTGAGGTGGTTTGATCATACAACGCAAATACCTCAGGTAAGCAATCTTCCAATTGAGTAAAATCCACCTCATATAGTGAAGAAATATGATTTAAAAAAAGGTTTAACCTAGTAACAAATATGACCCACTGAGCTAGATCCCACCCCATATAACAGTGAAGAAATAAGATTTCATAAAAATAACTACAGTTTAACTATAGTAACAAATGACCCACTGAGCTAGATCCCACCCCATACAACATAGTGAAGAAATAAGATTTAAATAAAAATAACTACAGTTTAACCATAGTAACAAATATGACCCACTGAGCTAGATCCCATCCCATATAACATAGTGAAGAAATAAGATTTAAACAAAAATAACTACAGTTTAGCCATAGTAACAAACATGACCCACTGAGCTAGATCCCATCCCATATAACATAGTGAAGAAATAAGATTAAAAAACAAGTTTAACTATAGTAACAAATATGACCCACTGAGCTAGATCCCACCCCATAACATAGTGAAGAAATAAGATTTAAAAAAAAGAAAGGCTTAACCATAGTAACAAAAGCACCCACCAGCTTCGAGGTAGACATTGGCGAAGTCTAATGGCCAGAGTCTCAAGAATCCATCGTCAGATCCCGTCACACAGAACGTCTCATTAACACACATACTGTTGATTCCAATACCTGAAGAAAACAAACAAGACAGATTACAGTCTAAAGATGAAAATACATCTCAAATTAAAGACAAGTATATATAATGATTAATCAAAACATAACCGTATGCTGTGAAATTGTTTAAACTGGATCAAGCTGGGTGATTTAGACAGGATCCTGTGTTTAGAGGGTTGTGTTTTAGAATTGAAAAAATTCAGGACCATGAAACTTGACCCGTTTTAACAGGATTCTGGAATATTCAAGATCCAATTTAGACAGGTTTCACTGGATTTTAGTTATTTGTGGTTCTTTAACATCCGACTACTGCAGGCAAGACATCTCCCCCGACGTTACACAAGTTCTCTACACTGTATACAGTGCATTCCTCAATTGGAGAAAACTTGAGGTGTTTTCTCTTTTATTATACATTACCGATCCTCAAAACAAAGTGCAATTCCCCCCCCCA
>JAECMU010233304.1:0-11206 GCA_016106625.1 Dracogyra subfuscus | reverse complement strand
ACTACTATTTGTGTAACCTTCTTTAAATAAAGATTATTATTATTATTATTATTATTATTATGTAACATTTAAAATTATATTGTGTTGTTTGAAATGACATATGATATGATATGATAAGCAGTATTTTATTTATTTTATCTTTACTTTCAATTGATGATTATTTTAAATGATATTACTCTGAAATTATGTAACAACAAACCAGTAATAGGTAATTTGTGAGTTTGTCAAACATCTCTTGTTGAGTAGGTTTTAGTTTAAATTAAAGGCGCAGACCCTAGTTTTAGCCAGTAAAAATCAACACTAAAGTTGGTTAATCTACAAACCTGCAATGCACGTTGGAAATAGAAAGAAGCTAAAGTCTGTGATGTTTAAACAGAAAATTTCATCTACATAAAACTAGAGCTTGTCTCGATAATATTATTTCTTAGACAATTGTTTTTGAATTATGAAAAATGCATTTTGGGGTATTACAAAAACCTGGATAACCAGAACACTTCAGGTCTATGGAAATTAATATTATAACTATTAAAATGTATGTACATGTACTTGTAATTTAAATGATCAAAAACAACTTTAATAGTGTTAAATATGTTATAGTGTTTACAAACTAAAGTTTGTCACTGACAATAACCATCAACAGTTTTTAAGAAACCAGCATTTCAGTGCCTGAATGCCGGATAAATTGAACAGTGTGTATATATGCTATTGCTTGTATACATTTTGCTTAATGAAAACCTTAAATAAAAAAAATTAATTTTCAAATAATTTTCTTTTGTATTAACACTGTAACATGAAGTTTTAATTTAAAAAATTGACTGTTATTTTTTTAAGAAGACTTAATTTAAATCAACTGCACATTCCCTACAGGCATTTTTGCTAAAATAATATAATTCTAAAACTTCAGAAATATTCAACAAAAAATCAAGTCCATGTAGAGCTTTATTAAAATGTCTTGTGTCGAACATGAAACATTTCTGTCAGGATTCTGACACCCGAATCTTTTGATGTCAAACCAGCAAAAGGTTTGTTTGAGTAGTGTACAGTCTTGTGAGGTATAATTCTAAATCCTAAACCCTTTACATCGAAATAATTATGAACACAGAATTTGGGCCCTTTCACAAAGTGTGCCAGCTTTCTTTACAATTCCAATTTAGCACCTTGGCTTATTGATATGAAATGAGTTTTAATATCGTCGAGAAAAGGGTAGCACACATGGATCTCATTTCTGCAGCAATCTTTGCAAACAGTTCCCCCACAATCGGCTGTTTGCTTAGCGAGCAGAGCCTAAACAAATCTGCAACATCAACGTTTGCTAAGACTGGGCTGTGTTTACCACGTTATTGTTGCAATTTTTGTCTCGGACAATTTCGTCTTTATTACGCTCATTTAATTTTGACAACCATGATTGGGTATGAATCCTCAGTGTTTTTCGGCAGTCTCGGGTCGTTCCGAGAAACTTGATAAATTGCTCCACCGACAAGGGCTGGTTGATTATTCCAGACAGACATTTTCACCATGATGGGTCATAATGCGCTGATTTGTCAGGACCACGAGCGGGACGAGTCTCAACTCGAGCCACGAAGGCTGGCAAGAGAGAGGTCATGTTGGTGGCCCCCTGTCTGATCACCGTACCAAGCGCAAACATTATTTACTACCGAATGGTAGCTTGTTGCAATGAGAATTGATTGTTCGGCCCTGTCAGTCTCCCTGGGGGTTATGTTGTTCCGTGGATGCTGGAAACAAGACAAATGATTACTCGCCGACTGTTTGATCTGTCCTGCCAGCCAGCAAAAACAAACACAGCCTTATTCAATTATCTTTGATGAAATTTGTGCAATTTTTAACTGTGTCAACAAAAAATAATTCATTTGTGTGTAAAGAGGTAAATTTAGACCGACGTCGTAATTAACCCCGGAGCTATACGATATCCCTCCAGTAATTTGTCCTGCACCGTTTGTCCAATCTCAATCTCACCGGCATTTGCATGCGTTTTCCATCAGGTGTGTGATCAAATTCAGTAAGCCATAAAAACGAATGATTTAATGACCAATACATTTAATGGCATCAATGTAAAATGTATCCCGATGCATGATTTCGAATGTAAAACAATTTCCAAAGGTGCATAATTGTAACTAAGACGTTTAATTAATTTGTTATTGTTTAAAATAAGTGGCAATAACTTTGATTTCAGCAAGACTGTTACTGTAGAAACAAGTGTTATTGAAGGTTTAATATTCATTATAAGTGATATATTTCAAATGTAAAAAGTGGTCAATATATAAACAAAATTAATGAGTTTGAATACATTTTATCAGTAGAGAACAAAGTTGTAGAAAAGAAAATTTTACCTTTCTAATGCATATTACAGTATATGTCGATGGGTGGATGTTATGGGGTTGACAAACAGGTAGACAAGCAGGTGGACAAATGGATGGATGGTCAAAAAGCATGGACAGACAAATGAACAGATGGTGGACACATAAATGAATGGACAGACAAATGAATGATGAATGGATGGACTAAATTATGAATAATGAATCAACAGATGGATAGGCTCAAACAATTGCTAGAGTTATTGTTTCATTTGTGCACTGCTGATACAAATGTAATTTTACGTAACCTATTTTTCATTTGTACATTAAGTAGAGGACGTCATTTACAGGGTATACAAAAAGGAAATGGGTCACCTAAATTTATTTTTGCATAACTCATAAAATAAGTTATACATTTTTTATTTCTCAGAGGTCTGAATAAAGACTTACATTATCAAGGGTGAATCCAGACAATATTTTAGTGGGGGACCAAGGGCAGGGAACATAGTGTTTTTAAAATCTTGATTAGCAATATTTCTAGTCAATTAAAAATTGATTAGCAACTACTGTGAATAGTGACATGATACTGAACAAAAAGGGCATATGGACTGACTCCCTGAAAAAGGCACATCAGTGAAAATGGTAATCAAGTTGTTAAAAAAAAGGACTCTTTAATTTTTAGGAGGTGGGAGACAGGTCCCCATGATCCTCATCCCTTGGATCCTCCCTTGATTAAGATACTACTATGTGTATTTACTGCCGTGGTTATAAAGTGATCTCATCACACTGTCACAGTACACAGTTCTAAGTGACTGTTAGTCCATCACAAGCACTAAGTATTGTTCTTACATACATGTGTACATAAGTCTGTGTTTGTCGCCCAACACCTCAGAGACATGCAGTGTTGTCGCAAACAATTACAACTGCCAACTGTCGACAGAAAGCAAATATATATAAAAATCCTCGGATTATAAACGCTTTGAGAATTGGTTGACAAATGTAGACAGAGCAAATGTTGGCTAACAAATAGAGATATGTTGATGGTTATTTCATTACCACGAGCAAATTTATCTTAGAGGGTCTGTCTGGCACAGGGCGGAATGCACAGCTAGCTGTATTCAGTGTCGGTTTCTGTAAACTGTGTGTGTGATTTGTGTGTGTATGTGTGTGTGTGTGTGTGTGTGATTTGTGTTAGACTACAGGTTTTTTTTATGTGAGACTCTTTGTATTCATGTAATGATGCTTATTTATAAAGAATTTAGGCTAGCATATTATAAAATATTAATGATTAAATTTGTAAATTTTGATTCCTTTAAAAAAAAAAAGTTTTTTGTTTAATTCCATTTCCTGTTTTAAAAGTTGTTTGTTTTTGTTTTATCAGTAATTACCACTAGTACTTTAGTTCATCTGTGATACTTTCCACTTTCATTATATTACTTAAATAAACTTATGGTTTTCATTTTAATTTTTGAGGTAAAATACATTTGTTTTAGACATAATCACGTTAAAATTTGTTCCAGAGTAATGTACCAGTAAGTCTATCGACAAATGAAGACTAAATTAGAATATCTTTATTTTTATTTTTTTTCATAATGTTCTATTCATTTACTTCACACAGAAGTCTGATTTGTCAGAATTAATACATTAGTTGTCATCTGTTTAGTGTGTTTATTATTGAACTTCTGCATTTCTATATTTCTATGAGTCATTGGTGTTTTTGCAAACAATACTTTAAATGTATTTAAGCCAGGCTCAACTAAAATATCCAAAGTTAGATTTTTTTTAAAATTAAGTTGTGCACTAACTTTAATTGTAATTAATTACCATTACAAATGTTTTTCTATCCATTCAAGTTTGAATTTTTGTATGTTCCACTTTGAGGTGCCATACAATTATTAATGTACCAGTACACATTTTTTTTTTTTAATTTCTTAGAAGGTTGAGAGTTTAGTTTGGTTAATACTTGCATGAACTGAAACATATTTGAGTTAAATTATAAAAAACCCTATTAAAATTACAATACGGTAATTATATACCATCTTGTGTGTTCTTAATCTATTAAATTACTTTATTATTAAATCATATTGGAATACAGTTGGTGTGTTAAACACGTGACTTATTGGATCTGTCAGTTGTGTTTATCCATTCTATTAAATATGATTGTTAAATGTTTAGTTTGTCTGACAGTCCATTCCCACTGAGACGTGGTGGTGCTTTGTCCTTTTAGACATTTTCTAAATATGTTCAGCTAAAAACATTATGTGCACTGGAAATATTGACCTTCCCCATAAGTGATTATTGCTAACGTGTGCCTCTGGTAAACACGGTGTTTGTTTTTGTAACAGTTTTCGCTGGGTACACAATATGAAAACCAATATTAGACACAAACATGGAAGTCAAGTCAGGAGAGTGGGGAGTGATGTGATCCAGGGGGCAGGCCGGGTACACAGTCAGTTAGGACGGGCGTTATCAGAACTCTATCAATATTTAACTATCTTCTGTATGTTAAAAGAGTGTAAACTCATCAAACGGTGTGGAGTGACAAGCTCCTCGGTTAAATATTTGAAGGGCTGATGATATTAGAGCATTATTTATAAACATTGGGCATGACAAATATTTACAGGGTTTTGTATCCTCATTAGAGACTGCTATAAAGTCTGTCTTTTTAGTCGAGCCACAATCAGTTTGTGTTCTAGCGTTTGCATGTCCGCGTGCAATGGGCATTCTCTTCTCTTGTCCTTCCAGTCAAAACTGTTAGCAAATTGTTTTCAAATGATGATGATGTTGTTGTTGTTTTTCTGTCATGGAGCTACCAGTCTGTTTTCAGTTGTTCCGAGGATGTTGTAGTTTATCCATTCGTTCCATGGGATCTTCACTGATTACTGGTTCTTATTAATGGTCATCAGTAATATGGTGGAGTGTGGTGTTACTAATGATCTGGAGTATACTAGCTGTCTCTGTTTCCATACTATTTTCACCATACCTTCCTGTTAATTTGTGACCTGGATGGATCAGTTGATTGCTGTTTTTAGATAACGTATCATTATCAGTGGATGTAATGAACTGAACTATGGAATTTAGTTTGACTAATAATGTGGAGTGCACTGTCTGTAGTAAAATCTTGTGGCCATACCTTCTAAGCATTTTCTGACAGAAACAGAGATGCTTGATTAATATACTGAAATATACCTTGCAATACAGAGTGGTGTAATACTTTGATGATGCTAAAAAGGAAATGTTTTATTTAACGACACACTCAACACATTTTATTTATGGTTATATGACGTCGGTTGATGATGATGAAGGTATTACAATTACAAGACATGACATTTAAGGTTCATGTGTAAAATTATGGTAAAACCTTCATAAAACATCTAATGGTCTACATGTGGATTTGTAATAGTTAATCAATACCTGAAGAACTTAGTCAAATTTGAAATCTTGCCTCATGCTTACAAAACCTTAAGAGTTGAGGCTCAAGACATCTTGAGAGCTTAAAGTAATAACACCATAAAACCTGCATGAGACATCATTAAACGATTTGAAACTAGTCAAGACTCCAGTTTTATGAGCACAATCTCTGTGCATGTTGATGTGTGTAATTTGATACGGTTGCTTTTGAGCAACTTTGGAGTATAAACTTGGATATGGATATTTTTCAGGATTTCATCAATGAAAACTTTCTTTAAGAGACATATATCTGTAACAAGGCAAAATGTTTTTGTATTTGTCCTCAGCTCCCAGCTCAACCGTACAATCCTAATGGAGCCTCTGTACAATATTGCAGTCCAAGAAGTATTGAAGTATAAAATGAAATATGTTTTCTTACACAGTCTTTATTACCGTCTGACCATGATGATATTATTTTTAATTCAGATCAGCAGTCAATGATCTTGTTAAGATATCTGAAGGTAGTAGCAGTGATGCATCCAAACAAACAATTGATGAACAACTTAACAGTAAGTGTACAGCAAAATAATACGGACATGTTAAATGAAATGACTGCTTTGTAATAGTTACTATAATTTGGTTGTGAAAGGTGGCCTATACTGTTAGTGATACATGTATATATATGATATATCTGTATGTCCATGCATCCATGTGTACATGAACTGGTTATTGTCAAGTTAAAGTTTCTTAAAACATTTTAATACATTATTGTATTACAAGCAGTGACCTCAGTAATAGTTTCATACCATTTCATTTATTGTATTAAAAAAAATATCTAATGTTAATTAAATCAATGCTATTTTGAAGCATAAAAAAACATCTTAAATTAAAATTTAGATTGGCTTTGGACTTTGTATGTCTAATGCAATTAATTCAATTGTTTTAATAACAGCCATATGTTTTACAATCAGTAAAACATGGTAACATGACTAGTCCTTTGTGACCTTTACTTTAAATACAGTTACTTCAAATGTGTAAATAAACAATGTCCACAGTGAAATGGTTTTATTAAACCATTCTATTGAGAAGTAGATTACGGCTTAATGAGGCAGAGCTAGTAACAACTAAAGGTGTGTAACATCAACATAAAAATAATGTTGTATTCTGTTTGAAGTAGCTAAAATAAAACTACATGCATTTTGCTATTCTTTAAAAAAAATGTTTGTTTTCTTAGTAATATTACACGATGTGTAAGTAAAATTGGAATGATTTTGTGATTATTTTGTTTTAATTATTCTCTAATGTAATAGTCAGGGCTAGTTCTGGAAGAACAAAACATTTCACCCATTCTTCTTTAAAAATGCAAAATCACAGTTATTTTCCAAAACAAATTATAATTAATACATGAAATTTGTTCACCATATGAAAATAAAATTTGCCAGTTGTTCCTAAAATTCGCAATTGGTGAATTGGGCTAGTGGCAGGGCTAGCTCTGTAGTTGTTGTTTCTGTTTGATAGGAGTCAGCTCAGAATACGATGTTGGCCAAACAGGTGGAAGCCAGAACACCCCGAAGCAAATCACCACAACACAGCACGAAGATGAGCACTGTGAGATTCCATCCGAGCATTCGCAAAGAGTGGACTTGTCACTCACAGGCACTGGAAACCACAGATACCAAAACCAAGATTTCACATCATCACCAAAATTACAGCATCGAGAGATTCCATCTCAGTATCCACAAACAATGGACTCAACTTTTACAGACACACTGCCTTTCACACCATCACATGTGTCAACAGATTCTAGTGCTTTGCCTTTTGTGGACACTAGTCAGTCTTCATATGTGTTACCATCCATGTACCTTAAAAACAACAATTATATTACATCACTGTCACCTTCCTTGTCATGTATGTCTGTTCCTTTTGGTCATGTGTCATGTTCTTCTGTGCCTGGATCACTTACATCACAAGTTAGAACATCTGTAGTGTCTTCTGGACATGGTATGCCTTCTGCAGCATCATTGTGTGGTACAGTTGCATCTAATGGACAATTCCAACCACTAAGTGCCCATTCTAGAGAACACTTGTCAACAAGACCATCCACTGAACCTGGTAGTGGTACATCATCTTGTATAATTCATCCTACTGTTCCTAGACATTTCATGAAATCCTCGGAAGATTTGAAACAAATGCCTCCAACTCCTATACCAGGAACTGAATCTGCTTTTCATCCCATGTCCACACTGCGGAATACTGCTAATTCACTGCACATCTCTCACCCTTTATTTTGTTCAACACCAGCAGTCTCTTTTTCTTCATCTCTACACAATCCACCATTAATACCACCATCTTCTTCAACCCCGTTAGTACAGCCTACTGCCTCAGATAGAGGTTATGGTGCTGTGTTTGGAGATTCCTGCTTTGTTCCAAGAAGTAGACCTCAAGACTATTTCATGATTTCCAGCTCTAGCCAGGAGATACTTGCAGAGCTTCGTGCTGCCATGACCACAATAGAACAAGTGAGTTTTATAAATGAATACATAAATGTGTAGTTATGTTCTTGATCAAACGTGTGGACACCGTTAACTGATTCTGTTGGTCTATTCGTTGGTTTTAATGTTTATGTAATAGATATATCAACATTTTTCTTGATTTATACAGTTTAAATTTTTAATGACTTTTAACACTAAAATGTTTTTTACAATTGGGGTATTAAAATAGTGCTGATTTTTTTTCTTTTTAAATATTTTTTCTTGACCTTTTTCTAGTTCTGTTATCATATGTTTTGTTTTAAGTTAATGAATATTTTATTATAAGAAATCCATTATTCTAAACAGTTAAACAGACCTTGAAATTCAAATTATATTTGATATTTTGTATAAGTAATATCAAAGTAACGACATAGTCATGATAAAAATGTTGACACAAATTAAATTTTAAGTTTACCTATTTTGTGATGGTACTTCTGACTGCTGTATCAAAATTTTCCCATGAATTTCAGAAGAAATTGTCCTGATAATCATATTGTTTCATCTTCTACTTATTACATAGTATTACTTATTTTACTTGAAAAGAAATGTCATTTATGTACAATATAAAGAAGAGAGGTTCTAATATTGAGCCTTGTGGAACACCATAAATAACTGGTTCCTGTATATGTTTAATAAATTGTAAAAATATACACATACAGAGAACATTATGTTCGGTAGCTTATCATGATTCGCTATGCCAGGTTCAGAAATCAGTACACAATTGTAAAATATTAAACAATAGTTTCTGATAAATTTTCATTTGACTAGAAAAATTGCTAATCAAGATTTTGAAAACTAAAGTGTTCTCTGACATACATGTTGGCCAGAGGTGGGGAATTCGTGAAATAGACCTAACTTATTTTTTTCAGTTAAATGATAACTATTCAGCTCTGCAGCAAGAGCATGAACGTTTGAAGTTGAGTTTTAAAGAAAGAGAATCTGAGCTGTTAATGGAAATCACAGAACGAGTTGCATGTAAGTGTTTAAAATATTCTTTTAAAGAGGGCATACATACTTATAATTTTGAAATATTTCTGTTGAATGTAAGTATTATGGAAAATATATGATTTAAAGAGGAAAAAAAAAATGTATGCAAATAGGTCTGTTCTGTGTAATACCGCATATCTTCGCCTGTATTTTGTATTTTGCCTGTAAAAGGTTTAGGCTAAACGTCGAGTCGCTAATTTCAAACTCTCAAAATGTAAAAATTTGTATTGACCCATTTATAAGTTGACCCATGAAAAGCTACTTATAAATATACTGAAGTATTTCTTATTTTCAGCACATTAGAAAAATAATGTATGATATTTGAACAAAGGAAAAATATTTTACAAACTTCAGTTTTTCCATTTTGTATATTGCAATATTCCAATAAAACTATGTAGAATTAAAACAAAATATTCCCATAGTAGATGGTGATAGTTGTTTGACTGTTACTGCACTGTACAGCATGGTTTTGTGCACAGACAACAACTTTATTTATTAACACTAACAACAGATCATTACAATAAAACTAAAAGTATCATCAGTCTTGCCGCCATTTTAATATATGTAACGAGGATAATACTTGTTCTTGTACCAAATGATGTGTGTCCTTTTTTCCCTAGCAAACATCGGAAACCAGTCTTAAGATATTTTTAGGGAAAACTCATTAATATTCATGAAGCTAATCATCAATAAAAGATTGTTTCAACAACGATTTATGCCAGTGACCAGATTTCAAAATAAACTCTGGCAACAGGTAGTTAGTATTGTTTACACTTTTGCTATTAGTGATGGCTATTATTTTAACTAAGTGGACTGCTGTCTTGGCACGTGAGTGAGATCCCATGCCTTTGCCCATAACCAAAACCGGTCTAATGCTAAAACAAATTAATTGTCAAATTAACATATTTGAGTGAATTTATTTTACCCTCTTATAAGTCGACCATCGACACCCCCCAAGTTATAAAATAGTTTTTTGATGAAAAACAAATTGACTTATAGGCGAAGATATATGGTATCAAGGTTTTGTTTTGTGACAGTTGATGCTAAATTATATTTAACAATGATTTGGAATGTTTTCATATGCAGTCTAATATGGAAATTGATCCTGAAAATACCTTATTGGTAGACTGATTTCAAAAAGCACTTAATGCAGATACTGTCAGAATGGGGGCGGGATGTCGCCCAGTGGTAAAGTGTTTGCTTGATATGCGGTCGGTCTGGGATCGATTCCCATTGGTGGGCCCATTGAGCTATTTCTTGTCCCAGCCAGTGCACCACGACTAGTATATCAAAGGCTTTGGTATGTACTATCCTGTATGGGATATAAAAGATCCCTTGCTGCTAATCGAAAGGAGTAGCCCATGAAGTGGTGACAGTGGGTTTCCTCTCATTATCTTTGAGGAACCATTTGTCTGACAAATATGTTTTATTAAGTGAGTCGTTAAATAAAATGTTTCTTTCTTTATTTTCTGTCAGAATGCAGATCATTAAAAAAAGTGACATTTTTTTAGCATATTGACCAAAAATAATTTGCACTGAAATTATTTAAAAACATAATGTTGAGAAACCTAAAAAACCCACACAAACAACCCCAAAACAAACCCCTCTGATCAAACTAATATGATTTAAGAGTATATTTTAAAAATATTTTAATTAAAAAAAAAAAAAATGGGTTTTGATACATGTATTTAAAAATAAAGTTCAGGAGCCAAAAATATTTTAAGAGTGTTTTATTTGAATATGAGATTGTAACTTTTAAATTTAAAAGCACACAATAAAAAAATGCTACACATTTTTATAATTTATTACACACAATCAACTTTTTCAAAAACCCAGACTTTTAGGAAAGACCCACTTTGTTGACAGTGACAGTTCATTGCTGGGATTAATTTCATTTTTTAGTTTCTCGATATTTTCATCCCGACTTTTGTCGGCTTCACAAAATTAATCTGCATTCTTGTGTTAGATTAGTACAACAAAGGAGCG
>JAECMU010233295.1:0-19092 GCA_016106625.1 Dracogyra subfuscus | reverse complement strand
ATTTATAAACAAACCGATGATAGACTTGCAAAACGTCATTTTACGACATGCCGGGGATTTTTTTTATTTTATTATTTTTAGTTGACTCGCTTATAAGTCGACCCCCTGGCTATTTCCAGAAAATTTTGGTGTAAAAAATTCGACTTATAGGCGAAGATATACGGTAAATGGAATTGTGAACATATTTAACACACTAAACTTAAAAATGCCATATAAATTAATATGGTGGGGGAGGGGGTATCCAACTTGACGCTTGTGCTTGATCACACAAAGGTGTGAAACCTTTAAACTGCAGCCATTTTGGCTTGTGTCGATTGCTTAATTGGTCTCGACAGAAAAAGTTACCTTTTTGTTTATGTTAAAGGATTTATTGTTTTAGCGGCATCCGGTTAAATGAAGTAATTTGCCTTAATTTTCAAAACATTTGGATTATGACTGTCAAGATCCGGAAGCTGAATATTCAGATGACTGAATACATTTACAGAGTGGCTGTTTCGTTTTATCGTACAACTGTCCCTTAATGTGGGGTTTCCAGATATCTGTAAAAACTAAATTACAGTCAAGTAATAAAATGATCACAAATTTTAAATTGAAAATATATTACATAATACACTGAAGAAAATATTAAACCAAAAATTATAAATGGCTTTTGAAAAGATATTCTCTTAGCTTAATGTTCACATTTGGCTTGTGGGAAGGGGGAGTAAATATAAAATAAACATTTAGTATTTATTAACATGGCATAATATTAAAAGTGAAGAATACACTACAAAATTCAACATATAGCACTAGTTCAATGCATAAAGGGTTTACTAGATGGAAAATGCCATTTTTCACATGTGATATATAGGACCATATATTTATTGAATTGTGGATATTATAGAGGGTCACAGTATGGTCTAGTAGTGAGCCAAATGTAATCAGTAACGAGCACACTGCCTCTCTAATTTCTGCTGCCATAAAAAGGCTAAATAATGACACTTAAAAACAAACATAAATACTTGAAAAAATATTCTTGTCAGTTTTGTGAACATAGCCAATCCTACATTACCTATACTGGTTTTGATCCACTTACCCACAAACATACACATGGCCACCATTTTCCAACAAGTCCCATAACTCTTGTTTGTTCTGTTTCATAAGGGTTTGTACATAAATCTTCTGAGGCTGGTCCCGTGAGAACGCTGTGTGCATCTTGGTGAGGCTTCCCTTGCTGAGGTAGTCCTCCAGTTCCTCATTGTACAGAAAATCTTCTGTTTTGTGACGGCAGCCGCAATACAGGATCGTATTGCCTATCGGTTTACCTGTAAATAAATCTCATTTTATTATTTGTAAAATCTTCCAAACTTTATCCTCTGAATTATATAAATAGTGAATGTCTTCACCAACTACAAAGGACAGATTTTCTTTTGTTATTGGATATCATGGCAAATGGGATATTAATATTCAAAGCTTAAATAATTATCTTTTGTTCAAATATTGTTCTCATTTACTGAAAATGAAAAAAATTCTTCTGTTTTTCATGAGTTAATTTATAAATGAGTCAATAAATTAAAAAATTATGTTTTTCGGCTTGAAATAAGGTACTTGATTTATGACAAAAACATACAATATAAAAAATACTCTGCACAACACTTAAACGATACGACATGGAGAAGTATATTAATCTGTAATGCTAGAGTGTAGAAGAAACGCACCCTTCTGTTAGCAACACATAATCCAACAGCAAATGGACACTTTGTTGAAGTGCTGAGTTATAAAAAAAAGCTTAAGTCAGCATACTCCGACCATTCGCATTAGTAATGGTCTGTCACTCGCATCATATTGAATGGAGACCTTTACAGGGATTCAAAAAAGTCTTTACAGATTTTTCAGGAATTCAGTATTTTAGCACAAGTTAAACTGTTCCTGTCCTTGTTGTTTGAGAAAACATTACCATAACCTCAACTTGTCAACACAAGTTTTATAGATTTTTTTAAAAATAAATTTTCATCTGTGTTTTAAGACGAAAGAAGACACACATACCCTCTGACATTGCGAAATCTCTTTCCTGAATGAATCCTCTGAATGGCGCAAACCCGGTTCCTGGACCAATCATAACAACTGGAGTACTCGCTTTGAAGGGCAGGCGGAACTGCGACTTCCTCACAAATATGGGAACAGTCGCTTTCACCTCATTTGTCAAGTGCTTCTCTTTCAGCCAGTTGGTGGCAACTCCTTTGAGTGGCCGTCCCGTCTTGGTGGTGTAGTCTATCACAACAGCTGTGATATGAATACTGTGTGGGTAGACCTGAAAACAAAATGGTAGCATGTTAACATTCATCTATTAAATTCTTCCAGTTAGTCATGAGTTTACTGATGAAAGATTTTATGATGATGGGCTTAACACCATACTAAGTTTAGTAATTGTGCACTATTTTTAGAAGCTAAAATAAATAATTCTAATAGTAAAGAACAAACAGAAGAAACTCCAGTTAAAACACAAAAGTGAATAAATGTACAGAATCATTACATCTTATGTATTTGGAAGACTGATTGTACTTGATACGGAAAGGGTGGTTTGTTTCATGGCAATTCTGCATATTTTAAACAAAACTATTAGCAGACAGATGTATGGCAAGTGTAACAAGGTTTAGAGACAAAAGAAAATCTACAGCATAAAGTAAATTATTCATATTTTTTACCAGTCATGGAGCATGGGTTGGAATGGGAAAACTACAAATCAATTCAGCGATCCACTGAATTCTATTCCCAAAGACTTACACAATTAAAAACATTATACCAACCAATCACATAATGATTTCAAACTACTAAAATGTAAAACCTCTTCATCAATGTAGAATTAACAACTAGATTATTTAACATACCTTCGGGGATGATGAAATGGAGTAGTATCTACATTGTAACCGTGGTAACAATTCGCATATATGATCCAGTGGGGGGTTCAGTGAGGGCAGATCCTCCAAAATTGCCAGGATGTTTCTCTGACATCTTACAACCCACTCTAAATATAAACTCTGGCAAAACAAAACAGAAAAGAAAATGACATAGGTAAGACAATAGGTAAAAACACATTCACCAATATCTACTGCACCATATGAACATAGCAGCTTATGAGTATCAAACAAACCACTCAAACTTGTGGATCGTTGTGATACTTGAAGACAATACTTGTGGTTCCTTCAGTCCAACACTGCCTATTATTCCACATTTGTTGTCTCATGGATGTTATTTTCATCCCTGGTTAATTTTAATTAGCCTTCGAGTTTCATGAAACTGTAGGTTTTTCTATTCTTCATCAAGATGTATGAAACAATGTTTAACTGTGTTCTTATGTTTCTTGCATAAATAATAAGTGTTTCAGATGTTTCATATACTCCAACATGTTAGTGAGTTTATTATTATTTTGTTTTTAGCCTTAAGAGATGATCTTCTAGATTTATTAAAAAGTATAATGAGTTTCTTATCTGAAGATACCTTTCCTTCTTCTTTGGAAGATGTCATCAGCATAAGGAAGTCTTTATCCTTCTGATCGGTGGTATATTCAGAGAGTTCTCTCAGGATGTGAGTGCGTGGTGGACTTGTTATGTCCAGGTAATGTGACAATGCAGTGCGATAACTACATGGGTTTGGAAACGGATGCCTTTTGCTGGCTTCTTCTGCAAAACAATTTAAAAAGTAGAAAATCTGCATTGGTTTCTCTTTTCAAAAACATTTAACCTGACCGTAAACTCATGATATTTCCACCCTGGATCAATGGACTGGTCCGAAAATCCCAACAGCCAATAGAATGGCTAAAATTCTTTGAAAGAGGCTTCTACTTCCTGTTCGTGTCACACGATTGAGCTTCCTTCTTTACACTGATTGGCCATGTTCCAAAGGGAAAAATGCCATTACCTTGAGTCAAGTTAAAAAGAATGACAGACTAATGTTGTCAATATATAAATGTTTCAAAAGAATCTAACTACATAACAACACATTCCAAAAGACAAGTATCTGTTGTGGCTAGGGGTGAGACGTAGCCCAGTGTGCTCAATGTGCTGTCGGTCTAGGATCAATCCCCGTTAGTGGGCCCATTAGGCTATTTCTTATTCCAACCAGTGCAGTGGTATGTACTACCCTGTCTTGTGGGATGGTGTATACATAAGATCCTTTGCTGCTGATCGAAAAGAGAGTTGTCCATGAAGTGGCGACAGTAGGTTTCCTCTCTCAATATCCATGGGGTCCGTAACCATATGTCTGATGCCATATAACCATAAATAAAATGTGTTGAGTGCATTGTTAAATAAAACATTTCCTTCCTTCCTGTTGTGGCTGGAGAAACAAAGACTGGGATGTGGAGGTGGACAGCAAAGAAGTTATTTTAATAAGCAGTCATATCCCTAATAAAATTAAGTTTCAAATCATTTGAACTGCAGATAACCAAATGACAGTAAGTAAAAATCACTGTTATTTCCAATTAAGTCCGCAATTGAGGACAAAATATCAGAAGACGGTCAATGGTCACAAACGACCTAATCTCCATTATATTTCATTTCTCAAAAACAGTGGACTCTGCCAAAACCGGCATTTGTCTAAACCGGATTTCTGTGTAACTGGCACAGCTTCATGGTCCCATCCAACAACCATAAATTTATTAGGACTTAACTTTTGCCTAATTGAATTGAAATCCAATCCTGTGTTAAGGCACAAGGAGTTAGCAGATAAATACAAGATCGGCAGACGGACGGTCTCTGACATAATAAAATTTAGTGAGCACTACCAACAACTATACGAGGACAACATATCTGGCAACAGGAAAAATGTAACAAATCCAAAGTTTCAAAATCTGACCACGTTATTGCACCAGTGGTTTCAGCAGGTACGGGCCAAAACACCAATCATATTTTTAATACCTTGTGGATTAAATGTTTTTTTATCCATTGTAATGGAAGCAGACAGTACAGTCCCACTTTGAAATTTCAAGTCTGGTCCAGTGTTATATTGACTCGTACTTAATCAGTTTTTACGCAAAAATTAATGTTAACAGTTAATAACTGCTGGGGTTTTATTTTATCAGTTACTAGTATGTCTAGTGTTTGACAATTCATGTATGTGTTTCTTGGAAACACTGATTTCAAAGTAGTCTGTTAATTAATAGCAGCATAGTAATTAACTACGATTGTTTAGGTTGACAAGAACCATAACTCTGAATGGAAGATGTCTAAACCGGCATATTTCAACAATCCCGACCGATGCCGGTTTTGGCAAGAGTCCACTGTACAGTGTAACTTTTAATATATTATAATGAAAACAATTGTTAAAAAGGATGAGATCGGACATATGTTTATGAGTTGGTTTAAATCTAAATGTCTGATGCTGTTGGTAACAAGACAAATTTCAGTGTATTATGTTTGCAATACCATCGACGTTTGTGAGTGTTATGACGGTGTCCAGGTCCACACTGAGTCGCTTCCCAATGGCATCGACAATAGCTGAGTCATTCACCGGATACACAGCCACGTGGTCACCAGCCTCGTATCTAAAAATAACATACAAGATATAGTGACAAATAATATACACATCTTCAACAAGCAGGTTTAGATTTAGCTGCAAATAACATATATACATTCAACAAGCAGGTTTATTATTTTAGTCTGATTTAGCTGCAAATAACATAATCTTAAACAGACTTTAAAAGATATAATGAAACTCCTCGAAAAGTGGGCCCTTAGTAAAACAGAATTCCATCAGGACTTTTGAAATAGTGATACAGAACAGAAACTTTTTAAACAGGATGTCCAAACCTGATTCAAGGAAGGCTCGACTAAATGTAGCTGATTTTGTATGTTTGACCCAAGCTATTGTCACCGAATAAGACTCTCTGACCATTCCGGTTTACACAGAAATCTGGGTGTCAGTCTTACATATATATACCAACATTTACAAAAACAAACAACAGATACAAAAAGAAACTTATCTGAAATACTGATTTCAGTTCTGTCATTGACCTCACATCATATTTAACCCCCATCTTCTAGACTGATCTAAAAATCTGAACAGCTTATCAAATTATTGTAATCTTCCGATGTGTCAATGGTACCCATTTTGGTTACATGACTTCTATTTCCTTCTTTCCCCTCACAGCAACTGCCAGAATAAAGGAGAAAGAAGGCAAGGTGAATTTATGTGAACGTTGTTTCACACTGTCAGTTTGTGTTTTCAAACTACACTGCTCACCTAAGCTTGGATCCTGTGATATCAAGCTCAATGTGCATACAGGAGCGGTCGCCTCCCTTGTGTAGTTCTCTCCTGACCGTCATAGGAGCCAGGAATGGGTTCTTCGCATCAAATGGTCTGAACAAAAACAGACAAAAAAACATTATTTCAAATTATTTAGAGCTTCTGCTTGCATAAGTTAATTAAAAATTAAGCCAAGATTGTTACCATCGAGTTGCATTATGCTCGAACAATAAATAAAAAACATTATTTTTTTGTATGTAATAGAACACATCCACTAGCCGATGATTAATAAATCAATGTGCTCTAATGGTGTTATTAAATAAAACAAACTTTGTATCAAAACTAGGAGAGAGAAACTGGCTTTGTTCAGCAGATTCTTCAAAACAAATATTATAATTTGTTTGTTTAACAAACACTATAAAGTGGAAATCTGGAATGCTCACGGTTTTTGATTTTTGAAAGACCCAAATCTTGCAATTTCCCCAGTGAACACCTTCAAGCCCTGAAGATCTTCATGAACCGTCAAATGATACTGCCTGATACTGAAACATACAAAATATGTCGATTGTAAACATTATCAAACCTACAGTATACATACATGTATACACAAGTACAGCTATAGTGTAAATATATCCATTTATTATATAACATTCAGTAAATGAAATATGTGAAAATATCAGTGAAACGCTAGTATTATCAATCTCTAACTAGTGAAATTAACAGGTGGACATTGTTTTTCAAGCAGTAGAATGTTTCTAGAAACAATTGCTTTGCCTTAACTGATATCACTTACAAAACAACACCATTGGTAAATTTCACCATTTACAGTGGATTTATGGGGTGGATTTTTTCCCCAGAATAAAAGTAAAATGATCATTATAATAAATAGAAACTTTTGTTGGAGTTTTAAGCAACTTTACTTATATACACCAATCATCTTGAGATGTCTGCAATTAGATATCACACCTTCACATTTGCTCATGGTTCATTACCCTACAGTACCTACAAAACAATCATTTCACAGAGATCTAGTGGAGTACGAAAATAATGCTTTTCACAAGCTAGCAATACCTGACGTCATCTCCAGTGGCCTCGACTCCAAACTTCTCACATACAACCGGCCAGAACTTCTCCCTCCAGGAGACGAAGTCTTCCTCAATACTACCAAAGAAAGGAATGTTTAATTAATAAAGTCTCACACTAATGCAGGGTTTAACTTGTCCTCAATCAAACAGGTCATAACAAGAATTCTGCAGAATTAAATTTTTCTCCTACCATAAACATTTTCAGTGCACTGTGATGATATCCATTATAAGTTTCACTCATCTGGGTCTTATAGTTTGTCAGAAAGAGCAATAAACACAACACTTTAAGGCTGACACTATCATCGATGCTGAGATGGAAACATTTTATCAAGACCAATAAAAAGAGTGACATGTCAGGTCATAAAAAAGTGGACAACTGTAAATTGCCCTCAAGGTGAATGTACCTATCTCAGAAAACATAAAATCTTACTTGGCGTCGTCATCACCTTCGCCTAGCTCTGTAAGGCGCGTTCCTCCCAGTTCCTCCAGCCTCTTGTCAACATACTTCCCCATAGCATTGAAATGCTCGTATGTTTTGTTTCCCAAACCAAACACCTGCATAAACGACAAAGATCCATAAAAGAAAGGAACAAGGCAGGCAGGAATGTTTTTACTTCATGATAAACACAAAACATTTTATTTATAGTTATCAGACCTGTCAACTCTCCTGATTTACGTGGCAGTCTCCCACTTTTTGAACCTTTCTTCCGATATCCCGACAAAACAATAAATCTCCCGACCAAAAAAAAAAAATCTCCCGATTAAACAAAAAAAATTAACAAAATGTTTTTTTCACCGTCACTTTTCCGAAAACAAAATAAAGGGAAATAATTCTAAAAGGATAATCACGGAAATTCACAGAAATTCACAAAAAAGCACATGGAGTTTATAAAATGACTTTATTATAATGTTTGTTTGCCGCTAATTCAACACTGCCAACAGGCTGTGTATTGATATTCAGTGTTGCCATATAAAAATACCTATCCAGTTTAGGTATAATAACACGTCTGAATTGTAAAATGTCTTCCCACTGGATTACATAATGCAACTATGACGAATCGGCACTACCAGTCTTCGAGTTAACAGCAATACACACAATGCATGTTAATTAAAATCACATGTCACAGCAAAACAGCCAAAAGACCAATTAGCTGTATAAAAATACATGTGTCAGTTAATTTTGTATGTTTGTGCAGTAAAATGTTGGTTATAGGTACACTTCAAGAAATTATTTTTGTACAATTAAAAAAAATGTTCTTTGACATTGACATATTGACATAAAGTTACTCACGGAAATGGGTATAATTCCGGTATATTTCACACGATGTCCGTAATGAGGTTTTACTTGTGATTAATGAAAATACAATGTTTATTGCATCATTATAATGATTTTAAATAAGTACCACCCCACCGTTCCTCATTTTAGCAAAAACTGATTATTAATTTATAACCTTTATATAAATTTGTATTTGGTGCTTAGGTACACTAACCACAAAATTAATGATAATGTAATGCAATCTGTAAAAGGCTTAAGTGTAATACCATAAATGTATTAATTTTTTATTTGTTTCTTGTTCTTAAATTTTTTGGATACATTTTTTTTTTTTTAATGCCAAGATATATGTGACCGGGTGTATATTCATATAACTTGTTGTAATAATGTTTTTTTTTTTAATCTTGCGATTTGGGGGTTAAATTGTGTGAATTTAAAAAATCTCCTGCTTTTTAACACACATCTCCTGCTTTTTTTTGACTAAAGGTTGACAGGTCTGAGTTATATGGCATTAAAACTATGATTAAGGACCACACAGATAATGTAAGTGAAACCTGCAGCCATGACACAATGAGTTACTTTTTTCCAATTAACAGCAAGGGATCTTTTATATGTACTATCTATCCCACTGATAAGATATACTAGTTGTGGCATACTGGCTTTACGGAGAAATAAATCAATGGTCCCAACAAGTGGGATTGATCCGAGACCAAACGGACATCAGGACTTTACCATTGGGCTGCATCTCCTTCCTCCCACCATAGAAGGAAGAAGATAAATTACTTACATTTTTGGCAAATAATTTAACTATTTTAAGTCATTGTTATACTATCATAACTGATTAACATAAAAATTAAAATATACAGGTATGGCAAGCACCTGAAGCATGCCAATGGAACATCCAATGGGTGAAAGAATTTGAAGTACCTTCTTCATGATGAACCTTCCATTATGGCAGTTAGCAAATTATTGAAAAGTATTGTCCCAATGTGGAATAAAAAATCGGTAATTTATTTTTATGTGTCATTGTGTAATTAAAACTACATATAATGGGTACTGGTCAGTGAAGTGTGACAGAACGGATGAACAGGTGTTATCATTAACTCATCAACAGGTGTTATTTCTATATACATGTATCAGGGCTCGACCTTAACGGTAGCCCGGGGTGTTTTGGCTACTGATTTCTCATTCGGACTACCAGTTGTCTAACCCCGGTAGTCCGCCGGGTTACCAAATGTTTTGACATGTCCAGTCACTCCATAATCAGCAAGACATTCAAGTCATCGGTGTCTGAAATTCCACCCTTTCATGTGCGTGCACTCTACTGCCACGAGCTGCTGGAACTGTTAATTGCTCCCTTAGTCTGACCAACAGCTGGACGTTGCACAATATGATTCAGCTAAACAAAAGAATATATTTGCCGGTGGTATTATGTTTTTGTTTTGTTTTTGTTTTTGTTTTTTTTGTTTTTTAAATTATGTTTTTAACATAGTGGACTAATATAAATAATTTGAAGTACTTAATTTAGTGGCCAGATATACAGGGTTCGTATGGGTAATAGAATTATTATTTGGGTCATAGGTTATCTATTCGTAGTCATGTTGACAATCAACAATACGGCCCGTTGTTTTGACGCCAACTTATAACTAATGCCTTGTATTATCAAGACTATTTGCCACCAGCTGAAGTCTAAACTAAACCATAACTCAATCGCTGTTTATTTTCTTCTAGGCTACCTTTGCAGATTATCAGATTACTGTTTACAAAATTAAAATCTATTATTATGTTAAAGACATGTATAAATTGACGAATGTTTTCAATGTTAAAAATATTAATCTTTCTTACAAATTATTTTTAATTAAATCTCTCTTATCGTTTACTATTGCCTTGCATAATATCCTCGTTCAAAATGGTATCTGATCGTGTCACGTAATAACACAAACACACATGGCGATCCACTGTCTGGGATAATTGGCTCACGGCATTTACAAGTTTATTGTCATCATTAAAAACTGCTATTGTTTTAGAATAAAGGCAACTTTAGTTAAGATTCTTCGAAATGACACCTATTAAACATAGTTAAAGCCATTTTAAGTATTAAAATATGCAATATCGATCTTCAGGATCGTACGTTTAGCACATTAAAATACTTTTCTTAAGAATCATTTTCTTTCTACGTCCGTTCGGACTAAGTTCTGCACGTGAAAACCGTATGAAGTGTTTCAATAATATTCTGTAAGCCTTCATTACGAGATTAGGTCTTAAAAAAGAGAGAAAAAAACCCAAGAAAAAAACAACAAGCGAGGTTTTGGTAGTGGTTGTTTCCGACTAGTAGTTTAATTATTATTATTATTATTATATTTCCCAGTATATTTCTCATAATTTTAAAATCAAACACCCTAAAACAACACGTTTAAATAACAACTTTATGACTGAGTCTTTTCTCCTTTTTTTCAAGTTATTGGGCTAACAATTTTTACTGAGGGCTACTAGATTTTATAACCTAGTAGCCCGGTGGTCTACCACTAAAAAAACGTAAGGTCAAGGCATGTGTACGTCAGCAGGTTTGATATTTTACATACTTGTATCAGTTCTACGTACTTGACATAGATTTCATTTCTATATACCGTATATCTTCACCTGTAAGTCGACCCTGCCTATAAGTCGACCCCCCTTTCTCTGGTAATAAAATCAGCAATTTTTTATTTTACCTGCTTATAAGACGACCCAGTTTCTGTGGCAAGTTGTTCTTGACATTATTAAATGATGACAAACATATCATTCTTATTATGATATTGTGGTAAAAGATTTTCACTTCACAAACAACTAACGTCGCCATACTTCATTTGTTACTTAAAGTATTTCCTCCATATCAGTATGAGCACCCTCTGTATTGTTACATTTTATTGTTAACATGAAACATGGTTTTCATTTGAAGCTAAATTTATGTTAACAAATACAACAAACAAGGTAAGTTATTTTATTAATACATTTTTACTACAATTTCTTTTTAATAATATTTCATAATTACAACATGGTTACGGCATAAAATATCTAACTAATTTTTCGCCAACACCGAATTCACGTTCTGCGGCACGGTCATTGTTTTCTTCAGCAAAGGCAATAACCTTAAGTTTGGAGTTCCGTTTATGTTTCGGTATGATTGTTAATGAAAAATATTGTGGCAATGAAAAAGGGTATACAAATAGCTGTGACGATCGACATATTAATAAAGTAATGTTTTATGTATATATAAATTATATCCAAATTTATTACTGCACCAATAAAACAGTCAGTGTTGCCTAATTAATATTCATTAGGTTTGTACGAAATTGACTACTGTGCCAATAAAACCAGCCGGTTTTGCTTATTTAATATTCATTAGGTTGGCCTCGCTTTCAATGGTGTCGGGATCACACGAGGTCGGTAACTATTGTTTCGGGAGCAGGAAGTTACGTAAGCCGCTAGTTGTTCCTACTGATCCCGTCTTACCACTGGTTGAGTATTAAAACAAAGATCGACTTCACTTCAAGTTTACTGGATTATGTCCACATATCATTATCTGTGGATCGTATTGTAAGCTGCCTAATTAACCTCTACTCGTGTCTTTTGGTTTAGACATGGGATGATGGGTGTGTTTACCGATACCAAGCGGCTTTGTAAAAACAACAATAACGGATCACAAGAATCAAATAATGTTTTATTGCAATAATAAATATTAAAGGTAAGCACATGTAGTACTGTTGTGAGTTTGAAGCTACTATGAGATGAAATTGTAATTTATAAACAAACCCATGACAGACTTGCAAAACGTCATTTTACGACATGCCTGGGATTATTAATTTTTTTATTTTAGTTGACTCTCTTATAAGTTGACCCCCTGGCTATTTGCAGAAAATTTTGGTGTAAAAAATTCGACTTATAGGCGAAGATATACGGTACATATATTTGTCAACAGGTGCTATTTTAATAAAGTTATTGAAATGTGTCAATTCAACATGTTTGTCATCAAGTTTCCATTCAACATGCTTGTCTGCAAGAGTTAATTAAACATGCTTGTCGACAAGAGTCAATTAAACATGTCAGAAAATGTTAATTCAATATGCTTGTCGGCAAAGAGTCAATTCAACATGCTTGTTAGCAAGTGTCAATTTAACACACTTGTCGGCACAAGTTAATTCAACATGCTTGTCAAAAGGTGTCAATTCAACATGCATGTCAGCAAGTGTCAATTCAACAAGTTTTTTGCCAGGAATCAATTCAACACTATTGTCAACAGGAGTCAATTCAACATGTTTGTTGGCAAGTGTCAATTCAACACGGTTGTCAGCAAGTGTCAATTCAACAAGCTTGTTGCCAGGAGTCAATTCAACACTATTGTCAACAGGAGTCAATTCAACATGTTTGTTGGCAAGTGTCAATTTAACACGCTTCTCAGCAGGAGTCAATTGAACATGCTTGTAGCAGGAGTCAATTGAACACATTTGTCGGCAGGAGTCAATTTAACACACTTCTCGGCAGGAGTCAATTGAACATGCTTGTAGCAGGAGTCAATTGAACACATTTGTCGGCAGGAGTCAATTTAACACGCTTCTCGGCAGGAGTCAATTGAACATGCTTGTCAGCAGGAGTCAATTGAACACATTTGTCGGCAGGAGTCAATTCAACATGCTTGTCAATAAGTGTCAATTCAGCATGAGTCAATTCAACAAGCTTGTCGGTAGGAGTCAATTCAACACACTTATCGCTTGTTGGCCGGTGTCAAAGAGTCAATTTAACATGCCTGTCAATAAGTGTCAATTTAACATGCTTGTTGACAAGAGTCAATTCAACACACTTCTCAGCAAGAGTCAATTCAACATGCTTGTCATTCAACACGCTTGTTTGCAGGAGTCAATTCAAGACGCTTGTCGGCAGGTATCAATTCAACAAGCTTGTCGGCAGGAGTCAATTCAACATGCTTGTCAGCAGGTGTCAATTCAACATATTTGTCAACAAGTGTCAATTCAACATGCTTGTCAACATGTGTCAAGAGTCAATTCAACATGCCTGTCAGGAAGTGTCAATTCAACATGCCTGTCACTAAGTGTCAATTTAACATACTTGTTGGCAAGAGTCTGTTCAACATGGCTGTCAGGAAGTGTCAATTCAACATGATTGCCATTCAACACGCTTGTCTGCAAGAGTCAATTCAACATGTTTGCTGGCAAGAGTTAATTCACAATCCTTGTCAGCAAGTGTCAATTCAACATGCTTGTCGACAAGTGTCAATTCAACATGCTTGTCGACAAGTGACATTTCTCCATGGTTTTCAGCAAGAATCAATTCAACATGCCAGTCAACAAGTGTCAATTCAGCATGATTGCCAACAAGTGTCAATTCAATATCTGGTCAGCAAGGTATATTTTTCAATTCAGCATGTTTGTCAACATCAACAGCTGTCATTCTTGTCTGGTACTCACAGCGTACTTCATTCCACCCAGTTCTCCATCACCAGCTTGCAGCCATTCATAGAACTCCTGAGCATTGTCTGTGGGGTCGCCTTCTCCATATGTCGCCATGCAGAATATCGCAATGGAGTTTTCAATTTCATTTAATTGTCCTAAATCCTCCTACAAGAACACAAATATGTCAGGGATTTAGTTACATATTTATAAATATCAATGATACATTTTCATCTATAATAAAAATAGAGGATAAATTTCAGTACACAATAAACCTGTAAAATAAATTTCAGTATACAATAAACCTGTAAAATAAATTTCAGTATAACATAAATATGCATGATATATTTTAATAAACAAATTACAATAAACTTATGCAATACCTTTCTCTATGTAAAACAAACATGCATGACAAGTTTTAGTCATTAAATTTCTTAATTCCTAAACACAATAAACACGTATGATAAATTCCAGTATAAAATAGATATTAAATTGCAGCATATAATAACAATATAATACATTTTAGAACATAATAAATATATGTAATAAATATCAGTACACAATATGCATGTATAATAAATGTCAGGATGTAATAAACATACGAGTAATACATCTCCATACATTATAAACAAGCAGGCTTAAGACCGGTGTCAAACAAACCTTACCATTTCACATTCCTCTGTGTCCGCGACCATTCCTTTCATGCCGTACCGGCTGGCATCTTTAGCTAGGCGGTTAGCGAACTCTTCTGCTGTGCCTGTCTGAGACCCATAGAACACAACAACATTCCTGCCCTGTTGTAAAAACAGTTATGATGCTCTGGTCAAAAATGCAAAACAGGTTTTATCTCAGTGCTAAAGAGTGATAAACATAGCAGTGTATTTATGATAATTGTTTATAGAATATTGTAACTAATTCATATTGTATTAGGTAATGTCATGGGAAGGTATGTACACAATACGAGTGTTTATAAATTTATGACCTGTTTACCAATCCACATTATTTATAGCAGAAGATAAACCTTATTTAATTCAGGCTTAATAAACACAAGAAAAAACCCACTACACATCTCTTTTTTTAACTGTTCTTGCAAAGACAATCCACTTCATAGTCTGTACTTTTGTAGCTTTAAAACTAAATGAAATGGAATGTCTGTGTGTACATATACTGGACTTAGCAAACATAATTAATGAAAGAACCACTTAATAAGTTAATATTGTGTGAGTAACTCTACAGGTGGGAAAACGCCATTAATTTATTGAAACTTACCGTATTTTTCATCTTGTTAATGAAGCTCGGGTCATTGGAAGACTGCACAGCTGGTCTGAAAATAAAGTTTGTTTTCATTAAAGACACCACTAGAGCACACTGATTAATTAACCATGGGCCACTGGATTGAAAATTTTACTCTCACATAGTCTCCAAAGAAAATCTACTACAATTTTTCATAAGCAGAAAAGGATATTTTATATTCATCTTCCCAAAAATAGGACTTTATTTTATAACAGCTTTTGATATACCAGGTACTGTTTGGGACAGAAAACAAATTTGTGGTTCAGTTTTTGAGAACTGATAACACTAAGGAGTTTTGTCATCATGATCATCGTTTGCTAGTAAAGCAAGACATTATCAACCTTCGTTGTGTGGACGATATATCCAGAGTAACAAATTTTTTTGATAACTGTACAGTCCTGACTGCCTCTACAACCACTGATTTCAAACTGGCTAAAAAAGATGACCTTTGATTGCTTCTTCAAGGTACAGCTGAACTTCACTTTATTTCATTTATCGTAATGTTTCCATTCATGTCTCAGATTACATACGTCATATAATCTACAGAGATTTACAGCAGAAGTTGTTTTAATCAATTTGTTCCATAAATATGAAATGGTATATTTTAAAAAGCAGAAGTTTTAACAATATAGCAAAATAAATATTTTCTACTGTAATCTTTTCAAACAACCAGCATGAAGCAAGCTGTTATCATATTACCACTTTTTTAGGTATCAAATCATTTCCCCTTTTACCTTAGTTTGAAACCCAATAGCTGATGTATTTACAGAGGACAATATTTCAAAATCTCAGGTAACCAAAAGTCGGTTCATTTGAGTTTTACTTGGGTAACCAATTGCTCGGTTATGTGAACTTAGTCTAGTAACCAATGAGTTAGACTTACCTAATTGTATGGTACTATACTACATTGGTGGTACAAATGTATTAAAAAAATAAACTGATTTTCAATTTTATAATAGGGTACTTTTAATTTTAGAAAGTAATTGATCACCACATAACCGATTGGCAGTTCACATGATTTTAAAGCTGCATAAACCGACACGGGAACAGAATGAGGATTCTCATGAAATATTGTTCTCTGATTTATCATGCTGGGGTGTCATTAAGCATTCATTCATATTTTAGGTGAATGATAAAACAAGCTTCTGAGATAAAAATTAAGGTTAGCTTTGGCGTACAAGAGCAATTACACACCTCACGTGAAGGACTAGAATTGACAAAACAATCATTATGAGTACAACTCAACACAAGAGTGGTAATGGGTACTGTTTTAACGTGCCCACATCCTAGTGGTTCAGGCACGCTCACCATGGGTCCGAGGGCTGATATAGCCAGTCCCTGGTCCCATGGCGGCGGGGGGGGGTGTCTAGCTAGTTTATATCTGGCCTGCCACATACTTCCCTCTATATACAAGTACATGGTTTAAATAAAAACAAAATGTGGGTGGAGGCTATAAATATAGTGAGAACGGTCAACACCCGACCATGTAGGGGACCTAATATTTATCCCATTTACAACATCTGTTGGATTCTGAGTCACATTTTTGAAATTAGAAAATTGGGGACCATGAAACCTGGCCAGTTGTTACACAATTCTGGTTTGTTCCAAGCCCAGTTTCACTGTATACACACACATCGATCTTTTTATTTGCAGCCTTGTTCCCCCATGTGGTCAATATTGAAACAGCTGTTGATGATGTAATTTTCCAACTGTCAAAATAACTGCTCATATTTCAGTATAGAGAATTGCATTCATTAGTGGGTACACAGCAGGCACCAATTTTAAGTGACTAGTGCTATTACTATCACCACCCAATTTCATATTTAAAATTTCATACTCCACTGCAATCACCCACATACTTTTTTAAACCAGCCTCGTATTTGTAAAGATAATGAACTGTTACAACACCCAGTGACATCAATGTACATATACTTACGAGACAGTAAGCTTCTTAAATGTTGGCTGGGACTGTTTCTTATCCTTGAAGAAAAACCAGTACACTGCAAACCCGCCGGCAGCTGACAAAATAACCAAGTCGAGCATGGAGAACATCCCACTCTCTGTGGACATATTGCCTCTCACTTGGTGCGGCTGCAAATAAATGATCAATTATAACATACTGTTGAAACATTGGATAACAGAAAGACATATCAGTTTAACAGCACATGAACACATTTTAAAATATAGCTCTTTGGTGTAATGTATATATTATTTCGACACACAAGGACAAGTAAACCTAACTATTTTTAAAAGATATTTTGGCAAAATGTTTTGCTCACCCAAAACTAGCCCTCTCTTATAATGATGACCGTCATCACAAGACAGGAAACCTGCTGCCACCAAACAAATACACATATATGTATCTTTTATATGCACTTTCAAATAGGACAGAAAGTACATACCACATCCTTTGATATGCCAGTGATGGTGCACTGGTTGGGATGGAGAAATACCCAGGGTCCATGAAGGGCAATCGATCCAGCGACTTATTACACATCAGGTCAGTATTCTACCATTGTGATACAGCCCACCTCTTGGCTGCAAACAAATCATTCTAATGACGGTCAGTATTCTACCACTGTGATAGAGCCTACCTCTTGGCTGCAAACAAATCATTCTAATCATAGATAGTATTCTACCATGGATATACAGCCCACCTCTTGGCTGCAAACAAATCATTCTAATCACAGATAGTATTCTACCATTGTGATAGAGCCCACCTCTTGGCTGTAAGTTTTTCTAATTTATGGGTTTTTTTTATTATCTTTATTATGGCATTCCACATTTGGAATAAAATCCTTTTAAATGACAGATTTTTCTCTCCAGAATTTGTGTTTTTTGTTATTAACATTCTTGATCAATGACGTAACACCGTCTCAGAGTTGTTCGTAACTTGTAGCCATAGCCTAGTTAAATGATGTGTTACAAAATGCTGAGGGAGGGGGGAGATTGGTCGCATAATTGTTGAATAAAAAATGCCACGTGAATGTCAATGTCCCAACTAATACTATCAACTGAAGTAATTGTATGCCTATGTTTCACAAGGTTTTTTTAAAAATAGGAGTCAGTAGTGCACACCTGATATGTTTGGGTCGTAGTTCATGAACCACCTCCTCGGAACCAGTGGGTTTTTCCCCATCCCAAGTATCCTAATCATATTCATTGTACATAATAATGACATTTAAGACAACTTGATTCTTACATATGTTTAGCTACACATTCATCACTGAAAAGGTGTATATATATATATATATATACATACAGTCAAACCTGTCCTAGCGGCCACCTCTATTCAGCGGTCACCTGCCTTAAGCGGCCACTTTTTTCCCTCCCAAACGATTTATAACGTAAATGCACCTGTAATAAGCGGTCACCTGTCTAACGCGGCCAGCGGCCACCGAAATCGGATCCCAAATCGCTAAAATTTCTGTATTAAGCGGCCACAGTAAATGATTACTATTACAAGTATATAAAAGGGATATTTAACAACAGCGATAAGGTGCAGCAAAGTACTGATCTTCACACCTTCAGGAACATATGTACCTATTCAGTTCCGACATCTCTACTGTGTATCAATTAAGAAAGTATGACTAGGGAATGCATCTAATTGCCTCTGGGCAAGCTACACTTGACATTTGTAGATTCACTTACTATGACAATACACCACATGAAGTAGGAATTAAATAATTAAATGGCAAGAGCAAACAAACTGGTTGAGAACGGTTAATTTAATACATTTCAGTTGCCGTTTTCCTGAAAGAAGCGACATGTCAAA
>JAECMU010233285.1:0-17634 GCA_016106625.1 Dracogyra subfuscus | reverse complement strand
CAATACTGAATTACAAAGATCAACACCTCGTTATATAATATAATGCTTACAAACGGCCATTTATCCAATTTCAGTGAGACCCTTTACCTGTTATAACACTAATCATTTGATCTGGTAGAAGGCCAACACGATCAATTGGTCGTCTTTAGTTGTAGACCACGTCTTAACTGATAAACTAATCAGGACTAATTAAGCCTACCGACAGTTAATATAGCTTATGCATTGACTGTAAAAACAGGATTTATTGATAAATAATAGTGGTGTTAAAAAAAAAAAAGAGTTTAATCAAGGATGCGCGAAATAGTAATTCCGCGAACATGGTGATTTTTCTTTAGCGCAAAAATTACACCCCTCGAAAATAAAGTATTTTACAGTAATGAAAATTATTAATGGTTTTTATTTTATATGAATTTTGAAAATGAGTAATGAATAAACTTGCAAATAATAAAAACACACATATCAAGTATCTAATTATGTTTCATGATTATTTCTTGTTTTGCTTTTAAGCCACATCTTGGTAAATGCTTTGGCAATGTGAAGCACTTGGCCATTCAAATCCTGCCACGGCAGCCACCAACAGTAACAGCAATAACTTCAGCTGAAGGAGAAATCATTGATATGCCTCGGTATGTTGCTAACTATTACTTCAACTATAAAATCCTAGCAGTATTATGTAATATTATTTTTTATTTTTATTCTAGCAGGATGTTGTAGCCATAATATATTTGGATTAAACATGTCTTTTTTTGTCTACTGGAGAAGACCATAGTAATATATAGATATATATAGATATATATATATTGCTTTTTCTTGATTCTATTTTTGATTCCCTTAGTTAATTTAGACTAGGTATGACTCTGACTTTACTAGCAGGCAAAATGAACTTTGTACTTTCATATGTTTATTTATTAATATACTAATTTTGTTGTGAATAGGGAACCTTTAAAATAAGTATTATAATGAATGTACATATGAACAAAACTCAGATGGTTAAGACATTTCTTTTGGTCATATTTTTATAGTTTTGTAGAGATTAGTTTAATTTAGCGCATTTTTTCACATATTTATCTTTGTTTGAATGCTGGGTTGTCATTAAATATGGTCGTAGTTGTTATTTCCTGATGCATCAAATCATTGTTCTAAAGTTGAAACTTGGCCTTCTTTGGTTTTTATTATGAACTGTTTGGTTTACATATAAAGGGTTTAGTTAGTTTCTGTTGAATCATAGCTCTTATTTCTTATAGTCTAAATAGGTAAATTTTGCACAGATTTGTTTTTGATTGAAATTATTATTTGTTTTAGAAATGTCCGAGCACGAGGTCCAGTGGAACAGTGGCTTGGCACAGTAGAATACGGGATGTTTGAAACTGTTAAAAAGTTTGTGCATTTATTTTTATTAGCTGTCAGATATGTTTTCATTTTTTTGAAATTTATTGCATTGTGTCATCTTAAGGTATATTATATATATATATATATATCAGGGGTGGGGGAAAATAAAATTGTCAATCGGTCCCACTTGTCATCATAGTGACATTTGTATAGTTTTATCTTGAATCATAAACGCGAAACGATAAACATGAAGAAATGTTTGTTTTTTTTTTTTGTTTTTTTTTTTTTATCACATCAGTAAAAAACACCCACAAATTGTATATATTTTACATAATAGAATAAATAATATGAATAAAGAATAAAAGTTATTAATTTTAATTCCCATATATGTATAAAAAGTAAGAGTATTCAGTACAGTGTCCTGAAAATTAATTAAAAAATCGCACCGTAGAAGCGTTTGACAGCCACAGCTAGCACATGATCATGCCACATGTTTAGACAAAAGAGAGTAATAACATCATCACTGATTGGATGAAATTTGACCTTTTCTGTCTAGACATAACAGTACATGTAGCTGTTTTGCTTACTCTCACTTGTTAAAAAAAAAAATGGAAACCTTTAGTTAATTTTAAAATCCTTTATAATTATTGGATACACTATACAGTCAACAATAAATACATTTATAGATTATTTCAATATATTTTATGGTATTTTAAGCAGTTTGTATTGCACAAAAGCCTTTTGCTTCGGACCCGACAGAGCTCCGCACAATCATGTGACAATGGGCACATGGCCTCATAGGTATTGACAGGTGTTGATTGTAACCAGATGCAAATTCTGGTCCTTTGTTTTAATTGGAGTGTAATACTTTGATGGCTCTCTAACCAAGAATTGTGCTATCGGTAACGTCTGTTTAATCTCTTGACCGGCTCAGCGACTTTGACAAATGAGTAGCTGAGTGGCAGGCGATTGACACTAGTCACTGGCGATATTCTTAGGCAGACTTTAAAATCACACAGTCTAAAACACCAGCCATATTGAACACTATTTATTAATTATTTTAAATCATGCACAAGATACCGATGTCTGGCCGGTCCACTTGACGTATAGGAAATTATTCCAATAATAGAAATGGACAGGTGCTTCGGACCGACAAGAATGACAAAAGTGGGACCGGCAAACACACGTTTTAAAATTTTTATTTCGGTCTCGGAGATCGAGAATCGGTCCCAGACCGGCAAAAAAGGGCTTTTCCCCACCTCTGATATATATATATAATTTGCAAACTGGTAAACAATTTGTGGAATAAATCTTAGTAGATAAAAGATATTTTCTATTTTCTATAATGGAATGAAGCTGAATTTATTATCTGTTAAGAAGTCAGTAGTAACAGAAATCTGAATATGTTTGGATCTAATTATATTGCAAGTCAAGAAATCTATTAAAGTACACATAATATTATTTTATTTCAGACATTTGAAGCTTGGTATGACTGATATTGTTGTCACTGAAACTAAGGAGTGGGTTGTCAGACATCCTGGACAAGTTGTTCTCACTGTGGTAAGGAGTTAGTTTGTTTTTGTGGTTAAATATTTCATTTTCTCTTTGAATGTAACACATATTTAATTCTTCTTGACAAAGGGTTGACATTACCATTTATTAGACACCAAATTGCTGTAGTTTTAAAAATGTGCTGAGGTGTCATTCTAAATTGTGATTAGTGACCATCTGTCGGAGAATTGTCTTGAACAGTTTATTTATTCATAACACTTATAAATAAAACCACCACCTAATAGCACCAATTGCCTTTACATAGTTCAGGTCCATTCTCTATTTTTGATCATTTGTTTTGTTTTTGACTTAAAGTCAATGTCTCTGACCATCCATTAACTACTCCAACTATGTTAGCTGTTTATCTCTGTGACCAGATGTCAGCTATTACCAAACAGTTGGCTGGTGTAAGGTAGTCTTGTTTACAGGTCCTTATTCATTTAAGTTTCAGGCAGGTTCACCCAAGGCATGAGATCAGAGAAACAAAATTCCTCAGTTATTCTGCAAGTTTATTTGACTCTTTCAGAGAGTTCTGTTGGCAATTCTGGCCATTCTTAACAGACCCTTCCATCACTGATGTACTAATCTTTTATTTACTTACAATATTGCTTCCAGACTCAGATCGTATTCAACAAGGATGTGTCTCAATGCTTTGACGAGTTTGATGTGTGTTCCGCACTGATCGTTACACGGAACAACATGTTGGAACTGCTGAGTCAGTTGGCTCACCTGGTGTCGACTCACCTGAAACCGTGGCAACGGGAGAGCATTGAGGCACTGCTGACCATCACTGTACACAATAGAGATATCATCAAAAGTCTGATCAGTAACAAGGTGGTTCGCAAGGAGGACTTTGAGTGGAAGAAGTAAATACATGATACAGTTGTTTTTACACTTAATGATTTTACAAATACTGATCCAACTATCACACTGTATACTTTATTACAAAAAGTCCCATGTTTATACAACTTACAGCCTCAGTACAATAAAATCCTACGTTTAAATAGAGGATTAAATACTGACATGGCTGCCATTGGTGAGATATGTAACACGGTATATTGTCATAAAGTGTAATTTTATCTTTAAAACTTTTATATTAGATGCCATTTTCAATGAATCTGAATGTTTTAAAATAGATTTTAAGATGTCAGAAGCAATAGTATAAATATTCAGCTATGTAGCCTAAAAGCAGTCGTATGAAAATATATTTCATTTGGGTTTTTTTAGTTATGCAAATGTTAAAGATCTGTAGAGAACATTATGGAACAACAGTTATTAATGTTTTTTCAAAATATACTTGCTGTACAAAAACTACATTTATTTTAATGTTATAAGGGTCTTTTAATTTCCTTTATTTTGATACTTGAAATCTTCCACTGTGTTTGCAGACAACTGCGTTATGAGTGGGATGAGCAGAGCAACAACTGCCAGGTGTTGCAGTCTAACGCTGTGTTCTTGTATGGGTATGAGTACCTGGGATGCTCGTCTCGGCTTGTTATCACACCTCTGACAGACAGGTGCTATCTGACTCTGACAGGAGCTCTTCACCTTCACCTTGGAGGGTCCCCAGCAGGTCCAGCTGGAACGGGTAAAACAGAAACTGTCAAGGATCTAGCAAAGGTGATGCAAATTGATGTTGAATCCAAATGTATTTTTAGTATCATTATTATAATATGGGACAGCAGAATGTTACTTGAATAATGTTTTGGTAAATTGGAATTATATTGTTGAAGTTATAAGAGTTAAAGGGGTCATTAAAATTTTGATATTTCTTTTTTCAATTCTCATATGCAATATTCATATTAATGCATATTTTTGGTGATATGAGAAGGGTCAAAGTAAACTTAGAGTAATATGCCTGAACTTCTGTTATTGGATGATACCAAATTGTCTAAGATTATTAATAAAGCAATGGGATTTCATTTGAATTGAGCGTCATATCACTTAGTATCATCTCATTTCTGATGTTCATTATGAAGTTATTGGTTTAAGTTGTGAATATTCACAAGTAAATATACTTGATGATATGTTTATTGAATCTTTTTGTATGATTTTCAGGCAATGGGAAAGCAGTGTGTCGTGTTTAACTGTTCTGAAGGGTTGGACTATAAGGTAATTGTTTTAATTATTTGACATCCAAAATGTATGTTTCATTGTTATGTACATTGTAATTGCATTGATCATAAATATGGATTTTTTTATCTGTTGACGAACAACATTGTTATCAAATTTAAAGGTATTTTATGGCAGTCTCATGGCTTTATTTTTTCACTTGATTTTTCCCAAAGAATTCAATGTAATTGTGACATTCAAAAGTTAATTTGAGTATAGCATTCTGTTAAATTGGTATCACATGTTTTTCAGTAGTAATGGATGCCTGCATTTGTATTGTAATTATACTGCAAATATGACCTTCAAATATTAGCCACCTGCTGTTCAGACTACTGTTAATACCATTTTATTGTATTATAAGATACCATCAATAATCATACTCTCTGTTTAGTATTAAAAACGTGAAATGTCTAACCACACATCATAATATTGAATTTTGTTAAACATAAACCATTAAATATTTAAAATACATGTTTTCATTCTAAATACATTTTTGTAGATGTTGGGGAAGTTTTTCTCTGGCCTGTCCCAGTCGGGAAGCTGGTGTTGTTTTGATGAGTTTAACCGAATTGATGTTGAGGTCCTGTCGGTGGTTGCTCA
Organism: Dracogyra subfuscus; assembly: GCA_016106625.1. Classification (NCBI taxonomy): domain Eukaryota; kingdom Metazoa; phylum Mollusca; class Gastropoda; order Neomphalida; family Peltospiridae; genus Dracogyra; species Dracogyra subfuscus. The sequence continues at coordinate 12,042 of JAECMU010233285.1, read as the reverse complement.
GCAGATACACACCATCAAAGCAGCTAAGGACCAGCTGGCCCCTAGGTTCATGTTTGAGGGGCGAGACATCAAGCTCAACATCACATGTGGCTTCTTTATCACAATGAATCCAACGTGAGCATTTTCATTATTACAATATTATTAAAGAATTGGTGATTTTGTTATTACTTCTCATTTATGACAATTTATACTTTACTGCACTTAATTAATTCACAATATTTTGTTAATTCAGTTACTGATTAATTAATTAATTCTTTCTTTAATTTTTCCTATTGCCTTATGGCATGCAATTAATATTTATACTTTACTGCACTTAATTAATTCACAATATTTTATTAATTCAATTATTGATTAATTAATTCTTTCTTTAATTTTTCCTATTGCCTTATGGCATGCAATTAATTAATTTTTTTTATTATTTTTTTTTTTTTGAACTAAATATGATAGTAGTTTCATTTCATTTATATCAAGTTTTGATTCTACGTAAAATGATTTCCATTTGTTACTATTAACCTGTAAAGAAATTCAGTGACCAATGTAAAATATATCTGAAGAACATAAATATGATGTGAAATGATAATCATGTTTATTACCCCAAATGGTCTTCAGGGTATGACGTAGTGCAGTAGTAAAGCATTTGTCTGATGTGCAGTTGGTCTAGGATTGATCCCCATTAGTCAACTCACTGGGCTATTTCTCATTCCAGTCAGTGCATCATGACTGGTATGTGCTATCCCATCTGTGGGATGGTGCATATAAAAGATCCCTTGCTACTAATGTAAAACTGCAGCAGGTTTTCTCCCTACGACTGTCAGAATTATCTAATATTTGACATCCAGTAAACAAAGATTAATAAATTAATGTGCTTTAGTGGTGTCATTAAACAAAAGAGACTTTAATTTTGTAAACAATGCAGCCCTGTGATGTCATTTGAAGGAAGACAGACATATAATATAATCACGTACTATTCAATTTCAGCTAAGTGACTACTTTGGGGTAGTTTCTATCTCCGTTGATATAAGCCCTTGGCTTTCTGTTTTTCACCTTGTAGCTCATTTGTTATTTTCAGTAAGAATAAAGATGATAATTGGGGGTAAGAAATAATATATATACACAGACAATATATAGTTTGGGTTAAATAGTATTGACCTAACATGATATTATGGTAATTAATAGTGAATTTGGATTTTAAAATAATACATAACAGTGATTTTTATCAGATATGTCTGAAGTAATTGTGTATTTTTGCTTACAATATTATGTTTTTAAAAGCTGTTAACAAAATAATAATTAAGCTGGCAGTAAGTGAGAAAATTGTTTTACTTCTAATATGTATTTTTTTATTGCTATGCTAAATGCTATACATTTGCTTTTGCTATGCTATTTATACAACTGCTACTAAATGCCCATAGGAGTTTTAATAATAATCATCATTATAATTTAATTATCAATAATTTCAATCTATTATTACAATATGATGCATCGTCTTAGTTAGACCCACGATGCCCCAATGGACATAGTTTGACTCCTGAGTATATTTTTAATCAGTTTTAAATTAGGCCCATAGCAGGAATTTGAAGAAGAAATTTATACATTTCAATGAGTGTTATCAAGCAGGATTAATGGCTCCATGCAGTATATGTTTTGTTGCTGAGTTTTTAGCAAATTGAAAAGCAGGTGATGTCTGTCAGCCTGGAGCCTAATTGGCCTTACCATTCATTTTCTATGAACTTGTAAATATACTGTTTAATGTTTTATTACTTTTTTTTCTTTTTTATCCTCAAAAACAGGATTACAAATCTCAAATTATTAAAAATAGCCACAAAATATGGTATTGATCCGAGGTGAGGAAATATGAATGTCTACATATTTTATTGTTTGGTATTGTGCTCATATCAATAACATTTATCGTAATATATTTTAAGTTGTGAGTAATTAGACAAAAGTACCCCAAAACATCAAGATTTTTATTTTTTAATTTCATAGGAGGTTAACTTGTCATTGTATATTTTTCATGCTGGAGTGTCTTTAAACATTCATTCATTCATTCATTCATTCAATGTATCTAATGTCTTAACAGCATGTTAAATAAACACTAAAAATAATGTCTTGTTTGTGCCAGTATTTTATCATGCAAATTAAAGTGCTATTGCTTTACAAAAAGTTAAATAAATGCATGAAATATTTGTCTTATATGGTAGTATCTTTATGTAAAATAATCATAATCTCTCAGTTTTAATTTGTATGATGCTATTGGGTTAATTTGCATGTTTATTTAGTGAATGCCAAAAATCAATTTAATGTTTGTATATTATTATATTTAAAAATCTTATAATTACACATTATTCCTTGGGAGACATCGTTGATGTTTAATACAAAACTATGCTTTTGAAGGTAAATATTTTTGGAGTGTACATCTCAAATTATAGTGAAATTTAACCATTTCCACATAAGTAAAATAAATATCACTATTAGATCAAACATATCAGCATTTCTTTCTTGTGGGTTTTTTTTTGGGGGGAGGGTGTTTGGTCATGTTATATAAGCATTATACTATTTATAATGGCTATTCAAATATATACTAAATATACTAAGCATGCATCTTGTTTTAGCCAAGGATGTTGTATGATTATTATTTTCTTTACCTACAGGTGAAGGAATTATGTATTATTTTTGTTGTATATCAGTGAAATATGATTAATATTTATCTATCTGAATATGAATAATTATTGTATGCACTTGTCAGATGAGTCAAAATAAAACCATGTTGAACTACAGGAACAGATTCATTCAGCTTGCATGTAACATTAAATTTGATTGGTTAATCAAATCCATTTGCAGCACCAAAACCAGCATTAATCTTGGAGATTACCCAAGAGCCTATTTACATAATGATGCAGTAAAGTACTCTTATAACACACTGCAAGGGACCAGGAACATCAGTTTGTTATAGCAGTAGTTCGTTGTAAACATTTACAGAAATGAGCTATTTTCATTCAGGAAGTTGGTCATTTTGGATTTTTCAAATTTAAACACCATAAACACAAGAATGAGTGGGTTTTTTTAAAAATAATATTTCATTTATTATCACCAACATGGGCGTCCGCAGAAAAAAATGCAGGGGTGGGGTGGGGGAGGGGGGCAATGTTATCCTGAATTCGACATGTGAAGTGTGAAGACATCTTTTTGCTAAGATTACTGTAAATTTATAATACTGTTCCAAGAGTAGTAACCTGCTCTAACTGAATGAACTGTTGAGAAATGTTTATGTTATTTTATTCATTTTTTATTTTCCATGTAATGTTTTTTAATTTTTAATTTTCCAGTGGGGGGCAAATGCCCCCCCTTGCCCCCTCCTGCAGACACCCATGATCACCAATAGAAGAAAATATGCAAATAAATACAGCATGTTGATCAAATAAGTGTTCAGTCAGACACATTTTGAAACAGAGTTACTTACTTTGTCTGCTCAGTGAGCATTGGTCTCATAGCCTGCAGGGCTATAGTGATGTAGGCAATCAAATGAAACGCAGATGTAGGTCCATCAACTTTACTTTGGAAAACAGTGTTATCATGTACCGAAGACTGTTCAACATTTAATAACATTTGTGTTACCTACCTTCAGAACAACATATCAGTGTATTTAATGCTAATTACAATGACTGTATAGTTAGTTTTACGTACCAGTCGTAATGTTGGATACCAACACTTACACAAGCACAATAGTAGTGAAGTGAGAGCAGATGATCCCTTAATTGTTACCAATCTACTAAGTAACGACAAGCGGACATTATCTGATTGGACTTATTAGTGCAGTCATGTTGGATGCATTGTCGCTAATGCTGCTGATTGATAACATGCTATACCGGCAAAATGTCAATGAAGTGATGGAGACTTAAACAAGCGAACAATAGCAGGGAAGTGAGATCATACCATTAATTGTTTCATACATTACCCCTTAATCGACTACGTAAGTCCACGCAGACGTTATCTGACTGATCTTATTAGTACATGGGTGTATAGTCATAACTGATTGATAAGATACAAATAAGATACAAAACATTTATGATCGGTTTGTTGTATATGCATTAATTTACACTGAAATTTAAATTTTGACCGAAACATTGGTTGGTTTTAACAGTTAATTAGCTATACATAGTTCGTTCTATAAAATTTACTACTAATGTATAGGAGAGAAATCAGGACTTTACAATCAGTTCATTCTAACTGGTATAGTTTGTTATAAGCGTGTTCATTCTAAAAGTACTTTACTGTACTTCCTTTAAAAATATCACATTTGAAAGTTTCCTGAAGCAAAATATATTTTTGTCTGAAATTTACAACCTAATGCTACACTGACAAGAATGCCAAAGTAAATAACAGCAACTATGCCGAATGATAAATCTTCACAATGTACACAATACCAAGCATCATTTGTCATAATAAAGTGTTTAGAGTAAGTATAAAGTCAGTATTAATGGTTTGCCTTGTAATTTTTATATGCCCATCTATGGGTCGTATTATGGTAAATCTGTCCGTAAGTTCGTCTGTTAAATTTTTCTTGTCCGGACCATATCTTGCATACAGGATCATCAAACCTCGCATGTAGGAGCAACATGGGATGGTAGTGTGTCATGTACTATTACCAGGTCACTGTGACCTACTTTTCATGGTCTACTGCACATAATAGTAAATTCTTGTCCAAACCATATCTCAGTCAGCTCAGTCAAACTTCTCTATTATGCACAGTGTCAACAAACACTCTAATTTATGACAAGGTGCTTCGCTTTCATCAACCTGACTTGTAAAACAACATAAATGACATGATAGTATAATAAACTATTTAACTAAATATATTTCAATTCGCATCAATATAACGAAATGGAGTTATAGTATTTTTTTCTTTTAAAATGTCCAAAGCAAAAATTCATATTATTAGTCCTATTGGTAGGATACGTTCGGCCATTCTCAATACCCAAGTGATGATTTTCTTTTAATTGGGATGTAATTGGTGTGATTTTAGATGGGAAAGTCTACTTAATCAAAGGTTTTACAGAATTACTTACAGTAATAAAGGAGGATGACTGGTCCATTATAATTTGAGGTTATCACACAATACCCTGTGATCTTAATAAAAGAGACTCATCTTTTAAGTGTGTCTAGACACATTGTCTGAGGACCGTCTAAATATACACCTGCCAATCAAGAACTACAGGTACAAGCCACGGAATGAAACAACCAATTAACTAAGAAAACACTCCAATTTTTATATCAGTATGTGGGTTAATTTAAACCATAATACAGTTATTTCAACACTTTGACAATGTTTGTTTATTTTGTATTAAATATAATATATACTAGTAATTGTTGCTAGCTTACTGGGATGACTATTATTAAAGAATATTGGGATGCATCGGCAAAAATCAGGTAATTCCTGATGTGACACGTTAGGTATTATGTAACCAACTACCAGCTCACCAGAGGGCCTATTCACTGGGATGGTACAAAATGGCTGCACCTGTTATATATAATAGCCATCACATTTAACTGTTTTATTAATTAACTATACGCTTATATTTGTTGATACTAAGCAATAATGTGCAATATATATCGTTGAATATGCATACCAGGCCAAATGCCTTGATTGTGCCCTCCTTTAACACCAGTAAAATCCAATTTGTGACAGTAAAACCAGCATTAATATCTGAAAGTGGTTAATGGTATTAAAGGTACATAATCATCTTACCACATTTATAATTATATAGATTATTTCACACTAAACATGGTGTTAAGATCATTAAAAATGTTGCACCTCATGTGAAATTTATTAACATTTGCATAATCGCCTGGAAATTTGTCTGGCATTACCCAGTCCAAAATCCTTTTTGTAAAGGTAAAATGCTTTTGTTTATGATCATCTGAGGTGTTCTGAAATTCAAAAAGTTACTTTTTTTAAACTCATCACCATGCATGCACCAAATGGTAAGATTAGAATATAGTCTTAGGGTTGTGTACACATGACAACCAAGAAGAAACTGAATTTACTGAAATAAAAACAAATTCTCAAAATAAAATGTTTTAAGGTTTAGCCAGGAGAACTGAACAAAAATATCTATACGTTAGGACCTTTAAACTTCATCTCATTTATTACGCCAATTTACTGCTTGGAGTAGTGTAAGTTATGCTTATCTTTTTTTCTTTCTTTACCTTTATTGCAGATTAAGGTACAATAACATATTATCACTAAGAAGAATATCAAATGTATATGGCTTTATACATGTACCACTAATACAATTTGCAGAATATAATTTTGTAAAAGGTACCACAGTAGACAATAATGAGTCTATGTACAACATGCAGTTATTTAACACAGGTTTAACAGTCTCTAGGCATTATTGTTTTGTTTAATAGTATATTTGCATTAGGGTAATTAAAAAGAAAAACAAAAATCTTGTTTATTTTATAAAAATGGATGGATTTTAACATGTAACTCTTTTATTGTGTTACAGGTATGCAGGTAGAGTTGAGCTTCCTGACAACCTCAAGTCGCTGTTCCGCTCAGTGGCGATGATGGTGCCAGACTACGCCTTGATAGCAGAAATCATGCTCTTCTCTGAAGGATTTGTTGAGGCCAAATCACTGTCGTACAAGATTGTCAACTTGTATAACCTGGCCAGTAAACAGCTGTCCCAGCAGGACCATTACGACTTCGGCATGAGAGCCATTAAATCTGTCTTGGTGATGGCTGGACATGGTCGTAGGCGTGCTCAGCATAAGTAAATAATGAAAATGTTTTATTCATGCCATTGCTACATGTAAATTGGTGATTATCTAGTGTATGGAGTGTTCAATATCGGTGTAGGTTTTTGTTGAACCTAAGTTCATCATTATTACATTAAAATGCTTTTTGGCATCTCTCGTTATTTATTATTTTATTTATTTATATAACAATGCACTCAAAACTCAACACTTTTTCTTTTACAGCTAAGAGGCATTGAGCAACTCTGTTAAGAATACTTCAATCTTGACATTTAGCATAAGTTGTAGCATGCCAGTTTAAAAAAAAAAAATACTTGGCAATATTAAATGAAACAGTTGTAATTAAAAAATATCACGTACAAGACTACTGTTTTGTGGTGCATTTTAATCATCTATCTTTTATATATTTACCATTCAGTGACACCTATAGTTGATATATTTTTCATGCTGGGGTATTATTAAATATTCCTTGTTTCATTGTGGCACACTGTTTAAATTTGTCTTGGCCAATGGTAGCATAAATCATCAGTCACTAAAATTGATCGTAAGTTCTATAATGATTTTGATAAACAATGCCTGCATGAGTTTTCTTTTGTCTGTGATGCAATACATTTTCTTGTGGTTTGTAGAGATGACAACACCATCAAAAAGCTTACTTCTGCTGAAGAATCTTACATTCTGATCCACTCTCTGAGAGATGCCAACCTGCCCAAGTTTCTGTCGGAAGATGTGCCATTGTTTGAAAGCATTCTTGCTGATTTGTTCCCAGGAGTTGTACCTCCAGAACCAGACCAGGGTGTCCTTGAAGTTAGTTTATGAAGTTACAGAAAATTCTATCAATGAAGTTTTAAAGTATTTATGTTAAAAGTTTAAGACTTGTTCTAATACTACCACTGATATACTAGAAACAAAACTGTATTTTGGCATATGTTTGTCAGACTGGGTTTATTAGAATATAGGTCTGCTCAACTATAATTGGTTTTTCTTTGCAGTACACCTTGGCAGTCAGTACTGAACTTATCAACTTTTGTAAATATTAAAATAACACATGTAGTCCTTTTTTAGTCCATTGTACCAATTACTTGTAGCTAAAGTTTTATTGCCTTTTAGTATAAATGTACTTATATTTTTTAAATTTTATAAATAAGCAATCATTTTTGTTTCATAAATAGTTTATATGTCTGTGTAGTTATTAAAGGAATGAAATGTTAAATAATTAAGAAATGGGGTGATTTTTTTTTTCTCCAGAAAGCGATATCAATGGCAATAAGAGACCAAGGTTTACAACACTGGCCAAATCAGATCGAAAAAGTGAAACAGTTCTACAGTCAGATCATGGTGCGTCATGGTGTTATGCTTGTTGGACCAACTGGTGGTGGTAAAACAACCATTCGGCAGATTTTACAGAAAACACTCATCTTACTGCCAACCATCGCTGCATTGGACACCCAAGGAGCAGCAGATTTACAAACCAAACGGCCCAGCATGTTTGTAAGTTATTACCAAACTGAATAGATGATTAATACATTATACAAATGATAAGAGGATTATGACTGTACTGAAGTCATCACTGTTAGCAGGGTTCTTACTCAGTCTGGAATGTTAAAATCTTGAAAACATGGACAAAATATATTTTGCTTGTGAGGTTTGGAATTTATTTTTAAAACGAGTAAATTTTAGTAAGGTATGCTGGTTAGGATTAATTGTCGTAACATTGTTTTCTTTTATGAAACTTTGCAGTTCAGGATTCATAGTAGATCTGGTAATTTATAAATAAAATTAGAGTTGGGGAAAACATTACAAATTTGTGAAACATTGGGGGGAGGGGGGTTAATCATCAACAAGTTTTGGAATATTATGCTGGATATATTACATAGTTAAATATGTTCATGTTTACTTTAAACAAAGCTTTTTTTCATTAGCACTCCCGCTCAAAAAAAGGCCAAGTGGATAGCTTTCTGATCAACCCGAAATGTGTTAAGCTGGGTGAGCTCTATGGGGAAACCAATCCTACCACCTTTGAATGGACAGACGGCCTCATAGCATCAGCCACACGCAAGTTTGCTAAAGAGGAATGTATTATGTCTCAAGCTAATGATGGACAGGATAGGAGCGAGACAGCCTTGACAGGGACGTCAGAAGCTACACAGGTATTGTATTTTAATGTTTACTTTGGTTTGCTGTGGTTTAACAACAACAATAATGTGTATTTGTCTGTATTTTTTACATTACTGTGTTTTTTGGTTGCACCTCTGTTTGTAGCAAATAAACAGACACTGTTTGCTGAAGAAGTTATATTTACAAACTTCCTGCCATTATACAATTTATTCTGTTATGATTGGACCACATGACTAAAAAAAATTATTATCCTTTGATAAACCTCAGAAAATGACCTCATTTCATTAAATGGGATGTCATTTTGAAAATGTCAATGAAAGGACTTAAAAAGAAATTGATTTATATGTATTTTTAACAAAACATTTTTTTTAAATTGTAATTATAAACATTGTTTGTCATTTAAAAAACATTTATTGATGTCTAACAGTCACAAGTTTAGTATAAAATCACTGTGCTGTACTAAAAAAAATTTCAGTTTGTTAATGTTAGACATTGATAAATTCACAAAGAAATGACAAACAATTCCTATAAACAATATATTTGATTTTGTTTTTCAAACAAGGAAAATCATTTGTTTAATTGTTTGCTTATTTTGTAGATTAATGTCGATGTCGCTGATTGATTATTATTTATTCCCATCAGTGTTAGTAATCATTTGTGTAGGTTTTTGTTTTCGCTTGTTTTTTTAACTTTTTAACGTTTCAAATTGTTTAGTATTTGTCTCCTCTTTTAGCAGTCAAGTTTTAAACAATTCAAGGTATGTTTGTATAGTTTCTTAAAATATTTCTCATTTTAGGCTTTCAGCTCTACAAATGGCTTATTATCAACTTTTCTTCTTCTTTATTTTTATATTTGTTGCAATTTTATTGTTATTTATGAACAACTCAGCTACTTGTAAATTCCGTCAATAAAAATCTTTGTAATATATGAAGTTGTTTTTTATTTATTTATTTATTTATTTACTAAACTGTGAGTACATTTAAAGTATTTTAAATGCTAAATTAACAAATAATTTAAATACTTATTGAAGCTGAATTTTAAGCTTTTAGTTATTTTGCTTTTTGCTTTATTTTTGTTACTCTTGTTTTAAATTTATTTATTTTTAAATCATTGATGGTGTTTAGTAGCTAGTTAATTTATTGATATTTTGCTAGAACTGTAAAGCTTATTAAGACAAATATGATGGTATCAAGCTGTTACTGTACTATGTTATCTTTAAAAAAATAGGTATACCAAGATTTATCTTTTCTAAATATTATTAAGTATTGTTTTATCTGTTTCAGTTTCGTTCCCAGGTGAGCTATGTGAATGTATTCACAACTGTTAAATTATTACAGTTCAGTTGTTATTGTTAGGTTCACCAAGCCATTTTGGCTGGAAACCTGTTGTTTTTGCTGGGATTATTATTATTATTTTTTTTTATTATTATTGTTTTGTTTTATGTGTCATCTTGTAAGAAAAGTTCTGGGCCAGTTTATTTGAAATTTGAGGGGTATTTGGGTATTGCGGTGGGATTGATTGTATTAAAAACTTGTGTCTATAGGTGAAGTGTATTGACCTCTATTGCAAATTATGTATGGCAGTTTCTGTGAATCTGGCATGTGAACATTTTTAAATTGTTGATTTAATTTCTACAGCCTATCTACTAAAAAGTATAAAAATATTAAATTAATCTGATGCCTACTTTCAGAGGGAGAGGGATTTTTAATGTTGACCCCAGCCTATTTTAGGCCATGTTGTTTTTTCTTTCTAAAACCCAAAAATCTAGATAACTTTCAACTTATAATCTAGATTTATATATATAAATATATATATATATTTTTTTTTTCACATAGATTTTGCAAATGAAAAATACACATATTTGTGTAGTATGTATCTTTAACTCTATGCAGGTCAAAGAAATACAATTTATATGATACGATTGATAAGTTACTGCTTTATTGTCATGCGAAATATGAAACAAGTCTACAATGAATTGTTCGTATGGGAAGAGATTACAAAACAACATTAGAAAAACAGATAATTTTGTTTCTTTTATGACAACAGCTGGTGAGTGTATGTATATTATATCTAGGTCATGATCAATAACCCTTCAAGACTGCAGAGGCCATCCAATACACATTATTGATCCACACATGGGGGAGAAAGAGAGACAAACAGAGAGCGAGGGAGGGAGGTGGGGAAATGATGTGTGAGTGCATAGACCTGACTGCTATAAGTGTACATTTTTAGTAGATATTGCTGCCTTAATATTTAAAAACTAAACTTAAAATTAGTCAATTTAGTATCTACAACAATTTTGGTACTCAATAGAATAATTCTGCAACTAAGGCCCATTCTTGATAAAATATCTAAAATTAATTACTAACAGCGTTAATTCACCCCGAACAGTTAAAACTTGTCTTTATATGTTTAGCAGACTGTCTCCAGTTTAAATAAAGAATGCAACAAGTATGAGTAATGCGGATAGCCATGTTCCTTAACAGTGGTAAAACATTATCATACCCATTTTACAGTAAGTAAACGTCATCAGTGAACACTTAGCCTCTTCACCAATTCATCCAGTAAAAACATATAATCATGCAAACCACTCTTAGTCCAAACCATAAATGTCAGAAATCAATACCGGTATCTTATCAGGGACTACCTGCATGTCAAAAAAACAACATCTTATCGGGGACTGCATGTCGAAAAACAATATCTTATCAGGGTTATTTGCATGTCAAAACACAACATCTTATCATGGACTATCTGCATGTCAAAAAACAACATCTTATCAGGGACTATCTGCATGTCAAAAAACAACATCTTATCAGGGACTATCTGCATGTCAAAAAACAACATCTTATCAGGGACTATCTGCATGTCAAAAAACAACATCTTATCAGGGACTATTTGCATGTCAAAACACAACATCTTATCAGGGACTATCTGCATGTCAAAACACAACATCTTATCAGGGACTATCTGCATGTCAGAAATCAATATCTTATCAGGGACTATCTGCATGTCAAAAAAACAACATCTTATCGGGGATTGCATGTCGAAAAACAATGTCTTATCAGGGTTATTTGCATGTCAAAACACAACATCTTATCATGAACTATCTGCATGTCAAAAAACAACATCTTATCAGGGACTATCTGCATGTCAAAAAACAACATC
>JAECMU010233225.1:0-11358 GCA_016106625.1 Dracogyra subfuscus | reverse complement strand
ACCTAGTCATGATACATAATGGTGTCTTAGATGACTATATTTAGTCATGGTACATAAGCTTGTCTAAGATGATCATATTTAGTCATGATACATAATGGTGTATCAGATGATCATACCTAGTCATGATACATAATGGTGTCTTAGATGACTATATTTAGTCATGGTACATAAGCTTGTCTAAGATGATCATATTTAGTCATGATACATAATGGTGTCTTAGATGATCATACCTAGTCATGATACATAATGGTGTCTTAGATGACTATATTTAGTCATGGTACATAAGCTTGTCTAAGATGATCATATTTAATCATGATACATAATGGTGTCTCAGATGATCATACCTAGTCATGATACATAATGGTGTCTTAGATGACTATATTTAGTCATGGTACATAAGCTTGTCTAAGATGATCATATTTAATCATGGTACATAATGGTGTCTCAGATGATCATACCTAGTCATGATACATAATGGTGTCTTAGATGACTATATTTAGTCATGGTACATAAGCTTGTCTAAGATGATCATATTTAATCATGGTACATAATGGTGTCTTAGATGATCATATTTAGTCAAGACCATCCAATGCCTCATCTATAGGACAGCCATTCCCATGGAAATCTTTTATTGGACAATACTTCCATACTGCACCTCCAAAGAGGACTGCCACTCCAATACTAGTTTATTATATAAAAACTAGTACAGGACAGAGGCGACTGGAATAAACAGAGCTGTGATGACATTCACTCATAAATCACTATCAAAACTATGATAGCATCAGGTGTTTGCGATGGTGTATATATCCTTTCCCACTGGTGTCACCTTTCATGGGTATTACTATCATAGATGTAAAGTCCGTCACTTCATCTAAAACAATGAAACAATGCAAGTGTTTCAACTGGACATCATAAATAACGGTGTCTCAGATGGTGTGTTATTTTTCACTGGACATCATAAATAACGGTGTCTCAGATGATGTGTTATTTTTCACTGGATATCATAAATAACAGTCTTACCAAAACAAGGTTGTGTTGTTGTCTCCACTGTACTTGCAACAGTACTCTCTGAGGTGGTACCTGTGGTACTTTCTGTGATGGCAGTACTTTCTGTGGTGGCAGTACTTTCTGTGGTGGCAGTACTTTCTGTTGTAGCGGTACTTTCTGTTGTAGCGGTACTTTCTGTGGTGGCAGTACTTACTGTTGTAGCGGTACTTTCTATATAATGTAAATAGACACAACATTAAGATTTCCAATATACTTCTCAGGACAATCTCATCTAAGTAATATTGTCCACAATCAAGGACCCACCCTCCACACTAGACACAAATCACCAGTTAGTATACACACATAACACGACTATTTCACATGGCACTTGCACGCCGCACATAGAACACAAAGCAACATATAAAGCAAGAAGTACATGAGTCCACACATAATGATTATGATGAGAATATGAGTGAAAACTAGTCACATAATAACCTAATCCTAAAAGACACATAACCTAATCCTACAATGCACATAACCTAATCCTACAATGCACATAACCTAATCCTTCAAGGCACATAATAACCTAATCCTTCAAGGTACATAATAACCTAATCCTACAATGCACATAACCTAATCCTACAAGGCACATAATAACCTAATCCTTCAAGGCACATAATAACCTAATCCTTCAAGGTACATAATAACCCAATCCTTCAAGGCACATAATAACCCAATCCTTCAAGGTACATAATAACCTAATCCTTCAAGGCACATAATAAAATAATCATTCAAGGTACGTAATAACCTAATCCTACAAGACACATAATAACATAATCTAGACCAAAAAACCCCACAACTAATCTTAAAAGGCAAATTTTTACATAATGCTACAATGCCCATAATTACGTATTCTTACAAGACACATAATAACCTAATCCTACAAGGCACGTAATAACCTAAATCCTACAACTCACACTTATGCGATTATGTAAGAGTAAAGAAAGAAAAAAGGCACTCCATTATCAGAAATATTCCAAATTGAACAAAATCAAACTGAAGCTAAAATACCAACCAACTGATGTAGCTGTACTTTCTGTGGTGGGTGTACTTTCTGTGGTGGCTGTACTTCCAGTGGTGTCTGTACTTTCTGTGGTGGCTGTACTTTCTGTGGTGGCTGTACTTTCAATGATGGCTGTACTTCCAGTGGTGGCTGTACTTTCAGTAGTGGCTGTACTTCCTGTGGTGGCTGTACTTTCTGTAGTGGCTGTACTTCCAGTGATGGCTGTACTTCCAGTGGTGGCTGTACTTTCTGTGGTGGCTGTACTTTCTGTGGTGGCTGTACTTCCAGTGGTGGCTGTACTTCCAGTGGTGGCTATACTTTCTGTGGTGGCTGTACTTTCTGTGGTGGCTGTACTCTCAGTGGTGGCTGTACTTTCTGTGGTGGCTGTACTTTCTGTGGTGGCTGTACTTCCTGTAGTGGCTATACTTTCTGTGGTGGCTGTACTTTCTGTGGTGGCTGTACTTTCTGTGGTAGCTGTACTTTCAGTAGTGGCTGTACTTCCAGTCGTGGCTGTACTTTCTGCGGTACCAGTTGTTCCCTCTGTGGTAGATATAACAGTTATAGGACTTGTTCCTCTTAGACAATATTATATATAGATAACGACCAGACCTTTCTGTGAACTGAAGAAGACAGAACACAGCTGATTGGCTGCTCTATGGACTTCTTGTTTCACACCAACCACATATAAGCATAAGAGATATGGGGAAGAACAAAATGAGCTGACCTGAAACCTTTTCATCATGTATTTCCATCATTCTACCTACAATATTAGTTATAATCCATGTGAAAACGTGTAGTGATTTGTTTGTAAACTTATATAGTTGTTTGGCAGTAATAGGGCCTTTACGAGTCAACAATATTGTACTCGTGTACCCGAGGGTCAAACTCGACCCGGACTCGTCGAGAACCTAGATGATTATGAGACTAAGGAATAAAGTAAAATAGTATTATGTATCTTAATTCCTGTACCAAATCATGCCATTGTATTGCATTGCAAACATTCTCATAGCCCTGTAATGTAAACGGCTGTAAGCATATGGCAAAATAACGTACCAATATATAATTAAATGAGATTGCTCTTCCTTGCACAGTGCTTGAACTTTAATTGGATATAGGTACGTTAATATGTTATCCTATCCTATTCCTTGCACGGGTACTCTAGTCCTGTGAGTGGACTCAAGTCTTGCTCGACCCGTGCCCAGGTACTAGAGTACTTGTGGAGACCAGAAGCAGTAATGCTAATTTGAAAAAAATATTTTCAGACTAGTGCATTTTTGTTTTAATTCGAACAAACATTAACAGCCTGCCCCCTTAGAAACATGGAATTATTGTACAGTCAGTTTGAAATCAAGTTCCCTAACCGGCCTCGGTGGTGTCGTGGTTAAGCCATCGGACACGATACTTGTAGGTACTGGGTTCGCAGCCTGATACGGCTTCCACCCAGAGCGTGTTTTAATGACTCAATGAGTATGTGTAAGACCACTACACCCTCTTCGCAATCACTAACAACTAACCATTAACAACTAACCAACTGTCCTGGACAGACCACCCATATAGCTGTGATATGAACCCAGAAGAGTGTCCTTGAACCTTAATTAAGTACGAAAATAAGTTGAAATTAATTAATGACACCAATCAGACGATCAAATGTATCAAAGGTTGCAAGTTATAATTTTGAAACCATGTAGATATAATATTTTTAAAGTTAAGTGATCTGCTATCCTCTTTGTATGATGTGTTTACCATAATTATATATCAGAAAGATCAAGACATACAAAATAATTTAAGAAATAATTCAACATCCATGGAGTAAAGTTAAGCCAATAACCCTGTGTGAGAGAGTCAGTCTTTAAAATGAGCTAACACAGAACTGTCGCTAACCGCTGCAAATAGCAGCACACCACATACACATAATACCCACAGAACAACATTACTTCATGGTAAACAAGCACTTTACAGAAACACTGCAATATAGCAATATAGTCAGCAAGAAGTATTT
This sequence comes from Dracogyra subfuscus, assembly GCA_016106625.1. Lineage (NCBI taxonomy): Eukaryota > Metazoa > Mollusca > Gastropoda > Neomphalida > Peltospiridae > Dracogyra > Dracogyra subfuscus. The sequence goes on along the minus strand of JAECMU010233225.1, from coordinate 7,309 downwards.
TATAGAAACACAACAACAGAGTACTTTATAGAAACATTACTTCATAGTCATCAAAAATCACTTTATAGCAAAACTGTAACAGACTAATCAAGAAATACATACATGTTACAGAAACACGTATAACGAGTAATCAAGAAGTACATTATAAAAATACTACATCATTATCAAAAAACTCTTTATAGAAACAGTTGCACAGAGTAAAGAAGACATACTTTGTAGAAAGAGAATAATCAAGAAGTACTTAATAGAAACACTACACAGAATAATCAAGAACATTACAGGAACACTACTTCATAGTCAGATCTAGTTTACAGCATCATCATATGATTAACAATGTCATGACAAACAGAAACTTACTAGTTATATCAGTGGTTCCTGTTCTTTCGCTAATTGTTTCTGTTATTTTAGAAGTTGTTTCTGTCACCTCACTAGTTATTGCAGTGGCTTTGTTAGTTGTTTCTGTGACTTCACTAGTTGTTCCATTAACTTCACTAGTTATTCCTGTGATTTCTCTAGTTATTCCTGTTACTTCACTAGTTGTTCCTGTCATCTCACTAGTTATTCCTGTGACTTCACTAGTTGTTCCTGTCATCTCACTAGTTATTCCTGTGACTTCACTAGTTGTTCCTGTCATCTCACTAGTTATTCCTGTGACTTCACTAGTTATTCCTGTCATCGCACTAGTTATTCCTGTTACTTCACTAGTTGTTCCTGTGATTTCACTAGTTATTCCTGTTACTTCACTAGTTGTGCCTGTGACTTCACTAGACATTTCTGTAACTGTAATAGTTGTGCCGGTGACTTTAATAGTTGTTTCCGTAACTTCACTTGTTATTGTTGTGACTTCACTAGTTGTTCCAGTAACTTCACTAGTTGCTCCTGTCACCTCACTAATCGTCTCTGTGACTTCACTAGTTGTTCCAGTAACTTCACTAGTTGCTCCTGACATCTCACTAGTCGTATCTGTGACTTCACTAGTTGTTCCAGTAACTTCACTAGTTGCTCCTGACATCTCACTAGTCGTATCTGTGACTTCACTAGTTGTTTCAGTAACTTCACTAGTTGCTCCTGACATCTCACTAGTCGTCTCTGTGACTTCACTAGTTGTTCCAGTAACTTCACTAGTTGCTCCTGTCACCTCACTAGTCGTCTCTGTGACTTCAGTAGTTGCTCCTGTCACCTCACTAGTCGTATCTGTGATTTCACTAGTTGTTCCAGTAACTTCACTAGTTGCTCCTGTCACCTCACTAGTCGTCTCTGTGACTTCACTAGTTGCTCCTGTCACCTCACTAGTCGTATCTGTGATTTCACTAGTTGTTCCAGTAACTTCACTAGTTGCTCCTGTCACCTCACTAGTCGTCCCCGTGATTTCAGTAGTTGCTCCTGTGATTTCACTAGTTTTGTCTGTGACTTCACTAGTTATTTCTGTAGTTTCAGGTAATGGAGAATATATATACTTGTTGCAAACCATTATTTTAGGTGCGGTTTTTTTAGTGTTAACTTAATAAAAATGTCTAACAAGTGCAAGCAAACTCAATAAATAAAAGTATTAAAATGTCAGCAACTAAACTAATGGTGCAAAGCAAAACAAAACACACATTTGTTTGTCAGGTCTTTTATTGACAGCTGTTATCTAATCTCTACCTATGACTTAACCATAAAAAGAAATAACTATGACATTTAGAAAAAAGATGTCAGGTTTGAATAAATCTCAACATTTTACTACCTCTAAACGGAACATTAAGTCAGATTGCTAAAATGATTATGAACTGAGATGAGATGATACATAAATTGTGAATTAGATATCGGTGAGCAAAGCAAATTAGGACATGGTAGTGAACAGACAATAAGACTAAGACAGCAGTGGATGAAACAATTAGACTAGGAGAGAGAAGAGAATAAACCAATTAAACTAGGACAGAGTAGTGAACAAAACAATTACACTACTAGTTACTAAGACAGTGAACAAACAATCAGACTAGGACAGAGCAGTGAACACACATATTAGGACATAGTAGTGAACAAAACAATCACACTAAGACAGATCAGTGAAGAAAACAGACAGAGTACTGAACAAAACAATACTAGTTGGATAGATCAGTGAACACACACTTACACTAGGACAGACAAATGAATACAAAATACTAGGACAGTGCAGTAAACACACAATAAGACTAGAACTGAGCAATGAATAGTGAACAATGAGACAAACATAGTACAGGTAGTGAACAAAACAGACTAGGACAGAAACAAAATAATTAGGCTAGGACAGCAGTGCAAAAAGCAATAAGACCAGAACACAAAAGTGAACCAAACATATTAGGACATGGTAGTGAACAAAACAATTAGACTAGAACAAAGCAATGAACAAGTCAATTAAACTAAGATAGAGCAATGAACAAGACAACAAGACTAGGAAAAAGTAGTGAACAAAACAATTCGACTAGAATAGTAGAAAACAAAACAGATTAGACTAGGACAGAGTAGTGAACAAAACAATTAAACTAAGATAGAGCAATGAACAAGACAACAAGACTAGGAAAGAGTAGTAAACAAAACAATTACACTAGTATAGAGCAATGAACAAGACAACAAGACTAGGAAAGAGTAGTGAACAAAACAATTCGACTAGAACAGAATAGAAAACAAAACAGATTAGAACATAACAGTGAACAAAACAATTAGACCAGAACAGAGCAATGAACAAGTCAATTAAACTAAGATAGAGCAATGAACAAGACAACAAGACTAGGAAAAAGTAGGGAACAAAACAATTCGACTAGAATAGTAGAACACAAAACAATTAGACTAGGACAGAGCAGTGGACAAAACAATTAGACTAGACCAGAGCAGTAACAAATTGAATAAACAGTTTATCGATTAAACCATACAATTTTGACATAACTCATTTTGTTTTGCATAACCCATTATGACCATGCAAGTGATGTCCTAAATTGAACACACAAATACAAAATTTTTTATGCAAAACTATATTTGCATGAGCAACGTGTGAACAAAACAATCATTCACACAATGTTTAGTGGCATTGAACAAAATAAAAACGAAGCAATGAACAAAACAAAAACACTGGAAGTGAACAAAATAATTACACTACAACAGACATGAACAAAACAAAGAAAATTAAAAAGAAAGTTAATTTTAATTTTTAAAATTGCTCTTAGTTTCAATAGCAGCAAACTCAGGACAGTCCCAAACAAAAACAATAAAATAAAAACAATTAAAATTTAAATTATTTACTGAATTAACAAATAAATTAAGAAAACATACCTGTTATACCAAATATTATTTTTATACAAATTAATAAATAAATTAACATGTTTTATTTCTAAATTAATGACCAAATAAATTAACATTATATATTTTTTTATTTATCAAAAGAAAAAACCCGAATTAAAATGCAACTGATATTAAGTTTACACGAATGAACATTTAAAGGGACTATTCTGCTTTTTCTGGTATTTGTTTAAAAACACAAAATCTTACCTTAACATGTTTTAAATTTATAGCTTAATTATAGGGATAAAGACATTGGGATGACCTTTTGCCAAATTATTTCAAATTTCATTTGACCACTGGAAGAAATTTAATACATTTGTACATATGAAACTAAACCGAAATACATACAATATATATTCATACATCAATATATAGGAACTAATTTAGACAAATATCGATATTGAGATAATAACAACACATTAAAATGTCCAGAAATGCGTAGTTAGATCTATATAGTTCATTGTTATATATAAAATAAATATTCATACACTAATATATTGAAACTTTTTTAGATTAATATCGATAGTGAGATAGTAACAAAATGTTAAAATTCTTCCAGAAATGCATAGATTATAAAGATATCTGGGCCATTCTACTGAAAGTGTCACTTTTCAAAATACAAATTCAAGATAAAACAATTAAAATATATAAATATTTATTGTTAACTTTTAGAAACTAGATGAACAAAGAAACATAACACTATATCTGGCCACGCAGAACTGTAATCGGCCTGTACATGCAGACACACGTTACTCTACGAACAAACTCATTATGTCATTGGTGTTACCGGGCCAGTGGGATAGTTCAGAAGTGTGATCCAATTGGTTTACAGTGATCAAGAGCACGCGGATGTGTTAATTAGGTGTCCGTAATAACACATATGGAATAACTTTAGAATTATAAACTATCCAAGGGTGTAAATGTGCATTTCCACACGGATATTCTGTATGTGGGTTAAATCATACACTGTGGCAGTTTTAATTTTGTTTTAAAATATGGAGTCCTTCAAAATAAATTTCATCAAAGTCATAAAGGTAGAAGATATGCTTTCTTAAATAAACAATTTAAATTTCAAAAATAAAGTTTCTTGAGAAATGACAGCTAAAATATTCTTGACAAGTAACACCAATGACAATGTTTAACACCGACGGCATTCAAGACTGTATCCAGGAAATACTATTATTCTTCAGACTACCACTACACTACTTATTAGCAATATTATGTAATTAATATTTCCTTAAATGGTATTTTTCTTGTTGTTTTTCTTCTTCTTTTGCCTACAACTATTAATTGTGTGTTTTTGTATTAATAAGACACGGCCGGTCAGACAGTTTAAAAAATATACTAAATTAAGATACAGAATATATATATTTTTTAAATATTAAATTAAAGATTTATTCATTCATTAATTTATGTAGTTATATTCGTGTTTATGTTAAGGCTCAAAATCTATTTTACTGTCTACTTGTATTCCCAAGGACGAGTAAAAAGTTATAATCCTACCTTTGCTTTTACGCAAGCGCTGCAAAACTCCATGTTAAATGTTCTAAATATTTTCAGAAAAACGAGGACGCCTTATAAATACGTGATGCCATTCTAATGTTTTCAGTACATACACTATACAGCAAGTCAAATAAACTATGTCACTATTCAAGAACTAAACCATAAGAACTGCGTGATTATTAACTAAAAAGCTATTTTAATACACGATATTCAATTTTGCTTTAAAAATAATAATAATTTAAATAGCCTTTATTGGAAATGAACACATATGTAAGTAATTTAATATTTGACTACAACTTGGCAATACGTTTTTGGTATGATAAAGATAACCTCTTAAACAGGAAAGATTAGTAATTTCTAACTGCGTTTAACATTTGGAAAAATAAAATTATCGCGCATGTGACGTTCGATATTTTCACTTTTTAAAAAACAACTACATGACAAAATATATATTTCTAAACTATGCACAATGGACGAACACTTTTGTTTTCTCATAAGTATATACAGTAACACCAATGACAAAAAACTCCAGCTTATATTGCCCACCATCTTTTGAATACGGAAATGTTTTACAAGATTCCTTCATTTGTGAGTAAGTCAGCAATCAGTATGTATTACATTAAAGGTATATAGTGTTATGTCTTCTGTTATATAATTTAACAGTGCATGTTATGTATAGTGTTATGCTAGAGACAGGTAACACCAATGACATTTTACACTAATCTCGAATAAAATGTCTATCAAAACTGATTACCAGAGAGAAAAAATGCTATGACAGGATGATATTATTAGTAAGATATCGTTAAAGACAACAAATTTAGTTTTCTATATATAAATAAAAAATAAATTGTACAGGGACATAAAAGTGACACTTTCTGTATAATGTCCCATCTATATTCTAAGCATAAACATTTAAGTAAATTGTAACTTTAAGAAAATAAAAACATTTTATTTTTCGAAAACCTTTTAAACTGGCTACAAACAGGATAGTCCCTTCAATTAGTATTATTTTTAAAAGGGACATTCCTTAGACATTGTTTACAATATTAGTGGTTCTATATTAAACGTCTTTCTGTTCTAATAAGTTAATTTTCATTTTATTTCCTAAATAATATGTTTTCGTACGTACGAAATTATTTGAAGACGAAATTCAGTTTGGACTTCTTACAAATATTAAGACGACCAGAAACACATTAAATATACAGACATTTATATTCTAAACAAGAAAACATATTTAATATGTAAGTTTAATCGTGGAAATATTTTATTAGTCGGAAATATCTTACAATGCAGCAAGCTTGGGAATGTCCGTTTAAAGGAATGAATGAACAAATACAAGTATTATTTTTAATTGAATAAAGTGCTCACCTGTTGTTGATTCTATCGTCGACTCTACTGTTGATTCAGTTGTTGACTCTGTTGTTGATTCAGTGGTGCTGCCCACAGTGCTTGATGTAGTAAGAACGGCATCAGCAGTTTCCTTGATGGCATACTTCACCGTCCATCCTTCAATGACAATGTTTGCAAAAATTTCTGATATTACTGACTTGCCAACATAAAATGTGGTATAGGCACGAGCTGTAACCGATCTTGAGATGAATGTTTTTGTCTGTGCGACGACGACCCCGTCAAAATAGAGCGTCAGTCCGAACTGCAGGCTCCAGGAGAACTCCACCGAGATGAAGGCGTTCAGTTTGTATGAGGACGTGTACACCGTCCACTCCTGCGTCGCTGTGCTTACCCTGCAGTAAAATCGACTGTTCTTGATGTACATGGACACCCCATACCCATCGACGTGATCCGCTCCACTGCTGATAATAGACACGGTCTCCGTGATGGTGATCAGCTTCAGGTTGAAGGACATAGTCAGACCCAGCTTACACTCTGTCGGCGTCCACAGACAACCGCTAGCAGACCCTGAATAATCGATGTACTGCGAGATACCATCCAGCAATATGGCCGTTTTCCCACCGTCCTTTCCTTTCACGAGTTCTGTGATTCTTCCCACTAGTGTGAAGTTGAAGCTGGCTGTTATGAGTTTGGTGGTAATGATCCGCAGGAAGATGTACTCCTTGACAATTATGTCTGTGCCTGGAACAGACAGAAAACACTGACAGACATTCATGTGGCACTTAAACAGTTTAGATCTTCTAGTGTCCTTTCAGAACTTCATTAACAATTAACCACCAGTAACATACATGGAGATAAAACATTTAAATGACGTTACATATTTAAATACAAGATAATGGGATGAATGGGGAAGCCACACTATTTCTCTTTTAGTATAGAAACACATAACATGCCCATGGTGAACACTTGACATGCCTATGGTGCATACTTGACACGCCTATGGTGCATAGTTGACACGCCCATGGTGCATACTTGACACGCCCATGGTGCATACTTGACACGACTGGTGATAGTAACCCATGTTGATTTCCTATACTTACTGGTAATAGTAACCCATGTTGATTTCCTATACTTACTGGTAATAGTATACCATGTTGAT